>VYXD01006828.1:193365-217570 GCA_013397195.1 Hylia prasina
TTTTTTTTTTTTTTTCTTTTAGAAAACAATTATCTGTTTAAAAAACACCCAACTCTAGTGCAACCTGGACAGAGCTGCCAATTTACCACTAATATCATCTCTTTTTTTTTTTTTTTTAATTTTAAGATCCATAAAAACATTTATAAACATATGGACAACTAAGAGGATGAACCTGAGCTGGACATGCCAATGTTCCACACCAACCAGGGCTGCCCTGCCTTGGTGGACACGAACTGGGGACCCAGAGCTGAGGAAAAAAGGAAAATCTGGCACTGAGGGTTTTTTCCGTGCCACTTTCTGGCTGCTTTATTCCTTCTTGTGAAATGCCTGCTGAACGAAAACATCCCATAGCTCACAGACTTTTCAACTTAGGGTCTTCAGCCCCACATATTTTTCATATTACTCATATTCCCCTGCTTGAGTTAAACTCAAACAGGCCTGGAACAACTTCATTAACATAAAACCACATGATAATGGGAAACAGAGCCTTTTAATGGTTTATTTTCTTATTATCTTGTGATATATTTCATCTTCTCCCCCTTCTCCGAGTGCTACTACATTCTGGTTTCACTCTGCTGCCTGGGCCTGGCAGGGATCGAGCATCCAACACTAGATTCTGGAAATTCAGGAATTTTTAAGCTCATGGGATCAGTTTGGTACCAGGGTGATCACAAAAGCTTCAGTAAAAGTTAAAAAAAGTGCCTTTGTTTATTTAAAGTTAATGTATTAGATACTCTGTTCTATCCTGAATACCCCTGCAATGTGTCACACTTCATCTGAGGGAAAAAAAAATTGGTTTTAGCCCCAGAATTTGGTAAGAATTCCTGGGCTGGGATGATCAGGGAATATGGCAAGGGAAGCTCTTTTGCAATACCACATTTTCTTTTTGTCACAAGACCACAATTTCAAAATATAAGAGTTGCAACATTTTTTAGGAAGGTTAAAGAAATCAGAAATTGCATCTGATTCAGGGTGGCTCTTCTAACCTATTTCAGACATTCTTGTAATAATGAATAAATAAATCTTTACAAGGTTTTCTACTTTAAAATAGTTGCTTTATTTCCCCGCCTTTTTAAACGTGCCTTAACATTTTTTTCCCAGCAGTTAAAATGCTTAAGAATTGCCACAACTTCCTCACTATTTTGTCCACATTAGGTTAAATCCTAATTAATCAAAAACCTCCAGGTAAGTGTATTATGTCTGACTATGAAGTCCATTAACTTGGTATTTACTCTGTATTTACTCTGTTGCTTGAGAGGCTCAGGAGCAGCCTCAGATCCGTCCCTAAAAAAGGAATGGCAATTCCTGAGATTCACATTCTATCATAGCTCAAAGTGGAATAAATGGGAGATGGAAATCAGTGAGATATATTAGCACCACTCCTTATTTTTCATTCCCCTCTGTCTGTGCCTCCCGAAGAATATTGGTGATGAATTTGCAAATGGCTCTGGCTGATGACAGAGTTTTTTTAGCCTTCATTATTTATCCCCCCCAGTGCACACCTCGATCAGGGATTACAGTGACAAATGCAGGAATAAAAGGCAAAGACAATATTGCAGCGGCGCGGTGTAAATCTCCTTTTACGCATTATTAATTTAAAGAAATCCATTATCCCATCGGGCTCGGAGGGGAGGACAAGGTAACATAAGAGCTGGTAGAGGCAGCTGGGGGTCACCTGGAGACAGAGCCCCGCTGCCACCACCCCGGGATGCTCAGTTTCCTTGGGAAATGGGATTTTCTTGTGAGTTCTTCCTCTTAATTCCTCTCTTTGCCTTGGTTTGGCAGAGGCAGGAGGGTGCTGAGCCCTGCCCGCCTCAGAGTGGGCACGGAGGTGTCACCAGAGTGTCTCAGTGTGGGTTATTCATGGCAGCAACCACACATCAAGGCTGAGAGAAGAATAAAACCCTCCTTTGCCAGCCCAGCACGTTCAACCTCTCGCTGGAGTTGTGAAGAGAAGGGTGTGTGGGGATGGGAGAGGAAAGAGGGAGAAATTAGCACTGGTTGGAGAAGGTTTTTCTCTGTTGTGGGCCCCTAATTCACCATGACCTGGACAAGGGCCCAAACTTGTGTCGTGTGGGCCACCCACAAGCTCTTAGGTAGCAAAACTCCTGATCCTGCTCTGCCCGGCCTCCAAGCCTTCCATGCGCCCTTTATCCAGATCCTTTGAATAAATGAACAAAAAATGTCTCCTCCTCCCCTCTTTCCCTCTCCTCTTTGCCCAGAGACAGGGATTAAATCCTGGGCAATGTCCTCCAGCACAGAGCTAAGGAGGGCTCAGCACAGGCTCCCTCTCCACCCCTCTCAGAAGGGGAGGAAACGCTGCTCCTATCGAGAGGAAGGAAAGAGGAAAACAGATGGAAAGTCCTCAGAACGGGAACAAGTGCCTCTCAAACAATACAACGGGTCCCTTTTACTCCAGAATAACAGAGCCCTTCTGTGGAAATCTAAATACAATCAGGGCATCGACAACAAAGATAACGGGGAAATAATTCTGTGAACCTGGACCCGGGGCCTGTTTGGTGAGAGCCGCCAAGTGCAGGCCCCGGCCCCATCCAGTCCCCTCCAGGCAAAGCCAGGCTTTGATTTCACTTGATTTATTTATTGTTTAAACCTTGCAACAAAAGACTTGGGACTAAAATACCCCCAGCTTGCACCCACCAGCCACCCGTGGGCAGGGATTTGTCACCAGCTCGGTCCCTGTGCTGTGATTCCCTGGATTATTTCATCTGCTCTGCAAATCTACTCTGGTTTTGTGCTTTTTCACCGACACTTTTCTGAGGAAATCTGTGGTGGTCTGATTAAGCTCAGTCCTAAAATGTCACTGGGGTTCTGTGTCTGTGTGCTTGAAGGATAAGGTGGGACTAAGGATGGTCAGCACACTATAAAATATATATACACATACTGTATATACATATGAATAAAACAGTATGTTGAGTATCCAACAGTTCTGCTTCTGCTCCTGATGATGCAGCTCAACTGAATCCAAACAAGCACATAAAAGGAGGAAAAACATCAAACATGAAATTTCTCAAAACCCTAATAAGGGCTAAATTCTCATTTGATCACCTGGTACACTCAGAACTGTTGGTAACTTCCCCCAGTCATCAATATTGGAAAGAGCTTTTAGGAAAATAGTTAATTTAGATTGCTTTTCACATTCTGAAGTACAACAAATTCCATCCCTTCATAACTGGAAATAAATTATTATCAGAGAGACTGTTTTAAGCTTTCAATTCTAATTTAGGTGTCCCAGCATTTGCTTCCCTATGGAAACACCAGAAAGGAAATATCTGTGTGGAATGTGGGCACTTGCAGCTTTCTGAAAAATTGGGTTTCTTTAAGATGTCCAATATTGGAAACTTAAGCTCTCCAGTTCTCTTTCAAAATGTAGACTATGGTTCATTGATTTCTTCCCTTCTGAACTGAGGGACTCAGTCAAGGGGCTTGAAAATAAGATACTTAATAGTAATTTTAAACCCCCTAATTTGTTTGCCCTCCCCCATGCTCCCTATACCTTCACAATAAATCCTTTGAAAAACTGGAAATGCTTTAGTGAAAAGACTGATGGGAAACGTTAAAAAATATCAGGCAAGCAACATCAAGTTATCTCTGTTATTTTAGGCCAAACGTGTTTCCTGCTTTTTTCCCCTTCAGACTCCCTCCAGGCCTGCAGTGGAGCCTGGGCCGTGTCCCATCCACGGCAGGTCCCTCGTGCTGGGGTTCCCCGGGGGGAAAAACCTCCTCCTGCAGCAGCACCTCCACCTGTGCTGAGCCCAGGAGCCACGGGCAGGTGCCAGCCCAGCCTGGGAAGAGTTTATCCCAACAAAATCCAAATCCAGCTGCACATCCCATGGCAGCTGCCACGGGTCCCACCGGGAAGGAGCCCCGTGATTTCTCAGCTCTGGGGTGGGGGACACCTTGTCTGAAGACTTTTCCTCTATAGGGACTTCAGTTTTAAAGCATTAATATTTCATTAAATGCAACATATGTGCCCCCAGTGCCTGAAAAACTGCCATGGGAACTACTGCGAGACACTAAAATTTATGGAAAAAGCATAAAGATATTTCCATAACCCCTCACTGCAGTCAACAAAGAGGGTCATTATTGCACCTCAGTTCTCCTGCCCTAATAAAACAGAAATTAGTGTGTTTAATAACAGTGCAGAAGGAAGGCTGTGGAATACAGCAGTGGATAATTTGTCAGTGATTAGAAGGTCAATGGGTCAACTCAGGAACAACCCAGTGGCCTCACCTGGGGGGAGCCCCGTCTGTAAGAGGAGAAAGCCCCTCCTTTGTCCCAGCTATGTCACCATGGAGCCTTATCAAAACAGAGCTGGGACTTATCAGTCACGAGGGAGGCAGAGCCAGGTGACTGCAGAGTCCATCAGCAGGGCCTGCAATTCCCACACTGTGCTTGAAATCCTTCTAAAAAACAAGAGTTGTTTCCCCCACAATGTAAATATCTTCCCCCCCCTTTTTTAAAAAAAACTCTGATTACACTTTCGTCACAAACTTTTATGGGATTACATCACTTCTGCAGGGATATTTTTTAACCACAGTCATCTCAAATGGGAAATTCTGCAGGAATAAAAATGTTTTTGCTCATTCCAGTTTGTAATCCCAGCGCCACACACTGCTGACCCAATCCTGGATAACTCCAGGTCTGTTAAACACAATGCTGGTCTCATCAATGAATAAATCCCTGCCCAAAAGCTGCTTCTTGATAACCCAGAAAGGTGAATTGGTACCTGTCAACCCTCAAATACAAAATTCTGTATTTTTCTGCACACCTTTGCTGCTGTCACTGTCAAAGGGCAGCCATGATCCCCACACTCTGCTGGGTTTTGGTGACAGCAGCTGTAACCAGGGAGAGAAATCCAGAACCGCAGGCTCATGGAATTTCTGGGCATCTTCACAAATTTGTATATCCCTTGTAGGGCCCAGGTTTTGTGCGCACCCAGCCAATTCCAGCCATCCCTGTGTGTGTGCAGTAATGTCACTTACAGAGGCCACAACTCAGAGCAAACCCCTCTTGTACCAGGGAGACAAAAACTGCACAGAGTCCCAGGAAACTTTAGGCCTGAACAGACAGAAAAAGACAGATCAGAAACAAAACCCTAAAAACCCAAACCCTAGAGATGTGATTTGGTCAAGGTGATGGAGTGAAGACCATGGATCTGTCTGGGCTTTTACTAAATCCTATATTAAAGCTTTGGATGCAAATTCTTCTCTGTTTTTCACTGCTGGGGCTCCCAGGAACTGAGCCCAGTGCCAGGGATGCTGTGGTGGGTACTCAGGGTTACATGGGCCCCAGTCCTTGTCCTGACCCTTCTCAGGAATTCCACAGGGAGGGAATGATCCTGCAAAGTGCTGAGCACATTTCCTGGGAGCATTTCATCCTGTCAGTGACTCCCACAGAGCTTCCCCTGCACTCAGCTCAGAGTTCCACAAAGATCACAGGTGTCACCTTGGCAAAGGTTTTCCTAACAATGTGTTTAAGGTATCATGTGACCTGATATTCCTTTCAAAATTTAATTCACAAGTAGGCAGCAAAGACCAGTTCTGGTCTTTGAAAAGGCTGAAAGTTCATTTATGTAAATAATATTTATTATTTAAACATAAGATAATAATTTAAAAAATAGTGTAAGTCTATTCCATTTGTTTTTAACACAGATTAAAGAAGGTTGAACATACTAACAACAATTTTCAGTGCACACGAGCACACACAGCAGCAGGTAAAGCAGCTCTGTTTCATGAGATCAGGTTCCATCCAGAGTGGAGGGACAGAAAAGCTGAATTTGAATTGATAATAACATTGTGACTTGAGCTCCAAGGAATTCCCTCTCCCCCACCCCCCTTCTATTTTTTTTTTCCTATTTGCTTAAAATAATTAACTTGGAAGAGGCAAGATACCTGAGCAGTGAACTTTTCCATTCCTCCATTTCCAAGGAAATAAAATCTAGCAACAACTTTATGCAAAAGCTTGTGCTCTATGCCAGTGGGTCAGTGGCCAGTTTAACCATAACAAATAATCGTCTAGTCTTTCAAAGTTTCAACTTTTTTTCTTTCTTTGGTGAGGGGAAAGAGGAATCCGAGTGCTGGAAGACAGTTTGGATTTCCTCGGCATCCTCCCCCTGCCAAGTCGCGTTTTCCCTCTGGCTGGTGACCACATCCCCCTGTGAACATCTGCAAACTGCAGCTCCAGACAGCCCCGCTGCAGCAGCTCTGACAGCAACTGGGGGCAGCTCTGCCCTGGAATGATGTCATTCCCTAAATTCACTCAATGCAGGGAACATCCACTCTCGGTGCCCCTTCCCTGCCTTTGCTGTTTCTGCAACTCCGGTTGTGGAGGAGTTAAAATATTTCAGTTCTGAGTTAAGGAACAGTAAAATTTCTAGTCCAGAGAAACGTTTTCCCTCCTTTCCGATAGTGACTGGCTTCCCCTGCACCTCTTTTGTTTTGAGAATTTTGGAGTATGCAGACTTGTGTAATGCAGAGATTGCTTCCAATTTAATTTAGTTGTTTTGTCTTTTATCATAATGGAAACGAGCACAGGATCTTTCCCAGGCTTTCTGCCATGAAAGAGGAGGCAGATTTCACCACTGTGGTTCCCCAGAACGACAGGGGAGGGAGAGCAGGGAGGGAAGGATTAAATAAGATGCTCATGGAGGGTCAGACAGCAACTTCTGCATGGCCAGCAAGCCCCAAAACTCTGCTCTTGCACTCTGTGAAGTAACATTTGCCCAGGTACTGCATGAGATCTGCTGGGTGTCATCCCCTAAGAGTCTAAAAAAGTCCTTGAGCCCTTTCTGTGTTTTGGTTTGGGTTGATTGGTTGTGGTATTTTAGGGAGGGCCCTGGCACAAGGTGCCCAGAGAAGCTGTGGCTGCCCCATCCCTGGACTGTCTCAGGCCAGGCTGGACAGGGCTTGGAACACCCTGGGATAGTGGAAGGTGTCCTTTTGAAACAGGAAAATAACAAGCAGTGGCTGATGGCTTCTCACATAGTCAATATTTGATCTAAAAATTATCATCCAGGAGAATTACACAAAGCTTTCAGGATTTACAAATGGTTTTTCCCACTTAAGAGATCTTCCTATGAAGCACAAAGTCAAACTACAGGTGCAAAGAAAAACCTTGGGGGTTTCACTTGAGGTACACCCCAAACTAAACCATTTTTTGGACAGTCTGGATTCCAGGACAGCTGGAGGATTCCACAGATCTCTGTGGAATGGCACATCAGACAGTAGGACACCTGATGTTGGTGGCAGAGGTACTTTTGCCTGTGGGAGAAAATGGATTTGATCACATTCCCAGCAGCCAACCGGCCATTCCATCCATCCATCCATGTGAAAAGATCCAAGAAATATCACACTGAAAGGATGAAGCAAATCTTGAGGACCAGAAGATGTTTGATTATATGTGACTCTGCTGCTACTCTTACACACACCAGGAAAATTCAGGATTTCTCCCACCAACAGCAAGGGATTATGAACCCAACAGGAAGTTTTGTCCCGCTGAATGTGGGTCAGGATCAAATCACTTAAATTATTCACCTTTATATGTGAATAAACATCTCATTGTTGGTGGAGTGATTTCCACTGTTGTGCTTTGTCTTGCTTTTAATTCTTTACAGTTTACAGTAAAGGAGCTGAAACTTCTCTTGGAAAAGAGGAATAGGTACGGGAACTTTGAGACACAAAATCCATTAGGGAATAAAACTCAATTGTTAACAGGACCCTTATACCAACAAGAATCAGAGAAGACCAGGCAGAGAATTAATCCCCTTGGGAATTCTGGCCATGATGATGACAGGACACCACATGCAGCCTGCAATCCCACTGGCACTCCCTCCTTCCCTGAGCACATTGGGTGTAAATCATCCCAGTGTTTGCACAGCCCGGGGCAGGCACAGCCCTGCATCAGCCAGGTATGGATGCACCAGGCCAGCAGTGCATTATAATCATTCCTGAACAAAATGCCCAAGGATTTGAAGATACACAACACGAAATCAGCACATTCAGAAACTTCTCCAGAGGCATTTCCCAACAGGCTGCTTCAGCCACGTGATCTGATAATCCCTGTCAAAAGCAGAGAGCAGATAACACGAAATCACAGAGTTACACTGAATTATGACACTCTACAAACATGGCAGGAGAGCCTCACTTGTTGATGTGTGGGATAAATCCAAATACCTGCTCCTCGTTCCCTTGGCCAGCTGGTGAGCCAGAGCTCTCAGCGATTTGCTGGAAACCCCTGCAGAGCGACACGTTTCTGATTGCACTGCTAAACTCTGCTCTAAACATGATTCAGCAAGACACAGCCTGCACCCCTGCAAGTGCAAGAGCTCCTCTGCTCCAGGGCTAAAGGGGTGGAGAGGAGAGAGGAAGAAACCCACACACAACACAACACAAACAGAGCCAAACCCTGCTGAGGTATTTGTCCACCTGCTTGGACTGCACAGGACTGGAGAAAAGCAAACACAATCCCTGAGCTATCAGCAGATAGCACAGTTCATGGTTAACTTCAAGTAGCACAGAACACACCTCTTGAGAAACAGCAGCAGCTCAAACAACTTGAGAACAAAACTGAAAACACAGACACGCCCAGCACCTTCGGAAGGGTGGATGGCCCTGGCTCCCAAAACTCAGAACTGAAAGTACACGAGGTCACTGCTGCTGTACTTACACAGCAATGTGGGGACAGGGAAAAACTGAAATGTTCTCTCTCTTTTCAGGTGCCTCATTTTCATGACATTAAGCCCCACAAGATGCTTTCTGGCCTCTACATCTCCAGCCAGAACACAAATCTCTGAGCTGTTTCTATCTCTGATAAGAGTTTGCAGCATGTCTAACACAGTGTTTGTGGGTGGGCCTTGCAGAGGCTGGGCCTCAGAAGTTCTCCAGGATGAACAATCCCAATTTCTGCAGCTTTTCCCCACAGCAGAGCTGCTCCATCCCTCTGATCCTTTTGACCTCCTCTGCATCCATTCCAGCAGCTTCCTGTGCTGGGCCCCAGGGCTGGAGGCAGCTCTGCAGGTGGGGTCTCACCTGAGTGGGGCTGAATCCCCCTTTCCTGCTGCCCAGGCTGTGGGATCAGCCCAGGACTCAGGGAGCTTCTGGCCTGGGGCATTTCCAGCCTCTCACCACCAGCACCCTGAGTCCTTCTCCCCAGGGTGGTCCTGGAGCTGGGTTGATCCCAGGGGTTGCCCTGATCCAGAGTGAAGCTGGCAGCAGAGCTAATCTCAGGTAATGCAGAATTCCCACACACAGCATCCATTAGAGCCTGTTAATATCAGGATTACAGGTATTAATAACTCCTCCTGTGAATATTAATATTGTGGGTTCAACCCTTTGCTGTGGAACACCCACCCTGACAAATCCCTCTCCTCACACACCAACCTTTTTTATTTTTTTTTCCCCAAGCCATCCTAAACAGAAGCCAATAAAATATCTGTACTAAAGTTTAGTCTGGGATTAGCAGGAGGGCAATAGCTCTGTGCCTCTCCATCCAGCACACACATTTCTTCCCCCCCTGATGACAAAGGAAGGCAGAGGGAGGTGATGGCTCTTTCCACCCCCCTGATTTATAACTGTCCCTGGCTATAGGTCAAAGGAATGAGCAGCACCTGGGGAGCACAGCCGAGGCAGGAGAGCAACCCCAGAGTGCAGGGGAGATAACTACCCCGGCTGGGCAGACAAATTAGATAATTAAATGGAAACAGGCGAGATAAATTGCACTTTCTTAATTGGGTTATCAAGAAACAATAGTGACTATGAATGACCTCACTGTCTGTGTAGTCTAACACTTCTCTCTGTAGGAACTAGGAGGGAGTTATTCGTCTAGGCCAGGGTTATTGTTGGCCTAGAAAATGAATGTTTAAGAACAACTGGGGTTTTTTTTTTCCTCTCACCAGAAGCCATTACAGATAAACATCTTAGGTCTGCCGATTTGGGAAGTGGGAGTGTGCACAGGATGGAAGGAGAAGGATTGCACGAACCTGGGAGTAGATACCTCACCGAAGTGAGCTGGAGTGCAGGTCATTGGTGATGAATCTGGGCTTGCTCACACCCTCCTGAGTGGTTCAGGGAAAATGGTTGTGTGCTCTGTGTGTGTGCAGAGAGACACAAAAAGCACTGCAGAGCTCCTGAGATGCTCCAGAGAACACAATGGGCAGAGGGCAGGAGACTGGGAATGAGTCAGCCCCAGCCAGGCCAAGAAAGGACCCATAACTGGGATTTTATGGCTCAAACGTTCCCTCTACCACAAGGTCACAAGTGTGGATCTTTGTGGAAGATCTCCACTGGGAGAGGGGAGGATAGGGAAGAGTGGGAAAGCTCCCAGCTTCTCCTTGAGCATGAGTGGTGGAGGTGTAAGGGATGAACAGACTCAGGACTCAGGATAGATGGAAAATAAACTGACCTGTGCTGGAAAATCAGGATATTCTGACCCAGGAGTAGACCTTTATCACACCCACCTCAGCCCTCCTCCCTCCCTGGTTGCCCTTAAGGACATGGAAGAACTTGGCTTCTGGCTGAGCCTGGCTAAAAGCCTGTCAAAAGCTCTGATGCCAAACAAACCCTCTTCCTTCGAGGGTCCTGCACTTCAGGGGGCTGGTGTTCAGCAAATAAATTTTCACAGGAATGAATAATTCACAAGATTCACCTGCATTGCCAGGCAAGGCAAGGTGGCCACTAAATTAATATTTTTACAGCCCTGGTGAAAACAGACCTAGGAAAACATTGCTCCAAAAATGAGCCCGTGTAGACTGAGCCAAGCAAATACTGAGCCGTGTCACCTCTTCAGCAAAATTTGAATTACACCCACTTCTTACTATGCTGCTACACAACAGAGCCTAAAGCCATCCAAAGCCACTATTTTAAAACGTTTTGGATAATGTCAGGATCTTGATACTATCTGTGGAGTTATCACTCCATCAGGCTCAGATCCTGTTTGGAAAAAAAAATTAAAAAAAAAAATAAAAATCATATCCAGAAATCCTTTGGAGCAAACCATACCAAACAACTCCCATGCTCACAGGACACGGGGAGCAGGGGTGGAAAGCTGAATGTGGACTTTCAAAGAACATTTGGAAGAAAGAACAAGCATATGGCTTATGTTTAAAAACCTCTCTTGATTCAACGACCCCCAGGCTACGGGGCTGCCTTGAAGCCCCTCGGTCTGGGTTGTCTGTGCTGTGTTTTGTTAAAACAGCCCCTTTTACCCTTCACTGAGTTAATGAGCATTGTGATCTTGCTTGTGCTCAGTTATTAACATGCTGAAATGGATTCTAATTCCACACACACTTCCATGTACCTCTGGTCCCCATTTAGGATGCCGAAAGTTGCTGCACCCGACCAACTTCACAGCAGAAAATGCACTTGCAGGATGTTTGCAGCTTGTTAGCTTGAACCTGAAGCACTTCCTCAAGGGAAGTAGCTACCTAAAGCTACTTTTACTCCAGGTTCCTATTAAGATACTGCGTTCTCCCTCCTTATTTTTATTCAAAATGACAGGAAACCAAAAACATCAAGTGTGGACCTTCTCCTTAAGCCTCCAAGAGCTGTAATGAAAAACATAACTGAGGGCTGCATCCAAGAACATGTTTAAATATTCCAGCTCTGGAAAGGCCATTGACATGCTTCAGCTGGTTTCCCAGAATGGGACACCTTTGGGCACTTTGAGACCCAAACAATATCAAGGAAAAGAAAGGGAGGCTCTTCCATTCCTTCTGCGCCTCGAGTTCAAAGATCTCGAGCACTTGGGCAATGTCCACACCCTCACTGCAGCAGGGAAGGAGTGACATCCCCATTTTTAGCAACAAACAGCCTGAGGCACAGAGAATCACAGATCCTATGGCTCCTAGACAATGCATAATTGGGGGGGAAAAATTAATGTGAACAAAAAAGCCATGGAGTGGTTGACCAGTCACACGCCCCGTGCACAGCCCAGGTCCCGTCCTGTGTCCCAAGGCATTAAATATTAACAGGCTGGCAGCAAACCGAGTGCTTTCTGAAAGGAAAGATGACAGGACTTTCCACCTTGAGAAATATCAGGAATTTACTCCATCAGACTCCAGTTCCCTCCAAGCCCCTGAGGATATTGGCTGCCTGATTGGATCTGCTGCAGAGAGTGGGGACTGAGAACATCCCAGTTCTCCTTCTCTCACTCTCCCAGGCAGGGGAAACCTCTCCCCTTTTTACTTTTCAGGGAATTCTGAAATGAGAAATTAATTGTCCCCAGCATTTTTATGCAAATGGGTTTTTCTCTGTTCATAGATGGGACTCCCTCCCCCCAAAAATTTCCAAAATATCTGAAAACAGCTCTGTTAAATCAAGCAGCTCAATAGGCTGAGGTTTAACAAGGCAACTCTACAAGAATGAATATTAACGTGGCAAAGTCTTCTACTTTTATCTTGTTCACATCAGACATGCAAATAAATCTTTCATTATTTACAACTTTGGATTTCCTGTGACTGGCAGTTTGCAAGCAGAGTAGTAATTACATTTAATTTTAGCTAAAGTCAGGTCATTTTACTCCTAAATTTTTTAAAATAAATTAATTAAATCATCCCCCTAGCTGCTGCCAGACATCTAAAATTTGCTTTTGAATCCATTCAGCCTCTTCTTAAAGGAACAAAGCCATGAATGTTCCCCCAAAAGCAGTATCCGTGATGGATAATTTCCCTTTATGTATGAGATCAATGGATATGGGTTCAACATAAAAATTGCAGTTCCCATTCGGGAGATTTACATGAACCCTCTGCAGTCCTACTTTATAGTCAAGCAGGGGAGAGTTAATTATTTCTCCAGAATTTATCTTCTAAATGGATATTCAGTGGCTCTGTTTTTCACCCTACTTTGCAATGAACTCTGCACTTCCCTACTTTCCTCCCAGGAAGAGGCAATCGAAGACAAAAGCCTGCAAATGATAGACAAGGGCAGAGGCCATGTCCAACTTTGATATCTTGTTGATAACGTATTGTACAATTAGATCAATTTGACAATTTCCATTATGGCTGATAAAATATTTATCGAGCCTTGGAGATGATGTCTGATCCCTGTGCCATTTGTTTCACTAATGGGGGAGATATTTACCAAATCAGGGGAAAGCATTCAAATTTCACATCCTCATAGCCTCCCCAACATTAGATTTGCAAATTACTGGCTGAAGCCATAAATTACAGCAGAGCACAGCCAGGCTGATGCCAGGCTGACAGGGTAGGTGGATGGCTGGCGATGACATTGTTTCACAGGAGCATTAATCATAGCAGCAAAGAAAATACTCTCAAATTGGTCCATAAGTCTAAATATTAAGGAATGAGAAGCGGGTTGCCGGGAGATAGCTTTAGCTGCAGCTGGAAAATTAGGAAATGAAAAACCCTTTCTATTATTTAACAAATCATCTTAATAATGTTTTATGCTGTAGTGCCAGCAAGCAAAGGAAATTCCTATTCTTGCCCATTTGCTCTTTATCCCCATTGCTCTTTAATAGGAATATTAATAATCTGAGGATTGGTGCAGATGTAGCCCGAGCTGTATTTTTCTTCTGCCGTAGCTTAACTAGAACCAGGATAAATACTGAAGGAAAATAGAATTTTGATTTCCATGTTTAAACCGTTTGCTTTGTCAGCAACACCAGCGGGGGCTTGAGCTCCTCTTCTGTTCTGCTCAAGGTCAAGCACATGTTTACTTCTGTGCAGGCCAAACTTATTAAAACCCCACAAATCAGATAAACAGCAGAATCCAGCTTAAAATGGATGAGAGAGAGGCCTGTAATCTCAGGGGGAAAAAAAATACAGGTATCATTGTTGCTTAAATACGAGCCCTGCTGATTAATTTAAGAGCAAAGCACCAGCTTTACAGGGGTGATTAGACAAGGAACAGCTTCAAATGCTCCATGCTCAGGGCCCTGTCAGCCCTGAGCCTCCAAGCACCCTGGCCCAGGGCTGCTCAGACACCACTAAAATAAGTTGAAGGTGACACATTTGTCTGGCAGACATAATTAAAGGTATAATGTTGGTGCTAGAGGTCAGAGTCGGAGTCCTAAGGCAAAAGCACTCAGAAGGAAAGAGCTCGGAAATAAGGGAATGAGGAATGAGGCTGCTCAAGCACCTGAGACCTCTCAGTGAGTCAGGGGAGGGGATTCTCTCTACTCTGCTCCGGTGAGATCCCACCTGGAATACTGCAAACACTTCTGGCACCCCCAGGATAAGGACATGGAACTGTTGCAGGAAGTCCGGACGAGACCATGAAGTTCCCAAGGGAACTGGAGCCAGGCTGGGAATGGGTTCAAACTGAGAGAGGGGAAGTTTAGGTGAGATACTGGGAAGAAATTCCTCCCTGTGAGGGCAGTCAGGCCCTGGCACAGGGTGCCCAGAGAAGCTGTGGCTGTCCCTGGAATCCCTCAAGTGTCCAAGCCCAGATTGCACAGGACTTGGAGCACCTTGGGATAGTGGAAAGTGTCCCTGCCCATGGCAGGGGGTTGGAAAGGCGTGTTCCTTATGGTCTCTTCCAACCCAAACTTTCTATGATTCAAAGTAAACTTGCAAAGCTTTGTCTCTCAAGCCTGAAGTTCAGTTTTTCCTACTTTTCACCAGTAAAAAAACAGGTCACAGAGTTCAGAATTCCCAACAGGATCCCAGCTGCCCAAGGGCTGTGCCTTGGTGGCTCCCACTGATGGCTGGCTTTCCAACAGAACTCCATACCCAGGGCATATCCACATCTTCAGGAACCTCCAGCTGTCATTCAGTGCCTAAATGGCATTTGGGCATCACATTTTGGGGTTTTGGACACACCACTGGTGTTCAGCATCTATTCTCCCTTTAAAAATCCACTAGAAATTTAGAGGAGAGTTCATAAAGGATCCTGGGACTGAGCAGGGAAATGTTTGCACAGTCACAGTGTCAAATGAAATGCTAAAGAATGGGTTTGCATCAAGCTTTGCCTCTGTCAAAGCCTTCAGCACTATCTCTGTCTGCTGGATTTGTGGGTTCCATCAAAAGGAGCAGCACAAGGTGACCATAATGGTCTTCTGTTGTGTAGCTCCTCCTCCCCTTCCCAAGGGAAGATGTAATTTCCTTTTTTCACTGGGGAAAAAATGTCTTAATCACCAGGGCCTGCAGACTGTCAACCTTTCCTGCTGAAGCAGCTCCTCCTGCACAAAGTGAGACAGCAGGAAATTGTCCCCATCAGTTGAGCTATTGCCTAAAGGTTTAAAGATGCTCTTCCTGTTAATAGACTGTGAACAAGTAAAATCATAAATAAGAGCTGTATTTCCTCAGCAGATTTTCTGGAATCCAAAGAACCTTTATTCAGTGTCACCAAAACAAATGAGATGATGACAAACAAACAGGAGATGCTTCATCCCTCAGGACAGCACCTAATAAAGAGGAGTTTTGTGTCGAGGATTTACACTGGCAGCACATCCCAGAACAGGGCTATCTTTTGGGGACATCCTGGGGATCCACATCTCCCCTGCACACCTGGACCACTGAACTGGATGGTGCTTTTTAACCTCCCCAGCTCCCCTATTTCCTCTCTCCACGCCTCCTCAACAGTTCTTACTGGCTTATACTTCCCTAAGCCTGTAAAATGTATTTTCCTGAGGCCTGTAAGATTTGTTTTCCTTAGGCCTGAGGGATGTATTTCTCCTAGGATGTATTTGTTTTAGGTCCATAAGCTGTGTTTCTCTCAGGCCTGTAAGATGTTCCTCTTAGGCCTGTGAGATGTGTGTCTCAGGGTTGTAAAAGGTGTTTCTCCTAGACCCTGTAAGATGTGTTCTTAGACCCATAAGATGTATTTTTTTTTTGGGCTGTAAGAAGTGTTTCTCTTAGACCTATAGGATGTGTTTCTCTTAGGCCCATAAGATGTTTCTCTTAGGCCTGTAAGATGTTTCTCTTAGGCCCGTAAGTAATTGTACTCAATGACAGACACCTCTCACATAACCTCTCCTTTATGAGAGGTCAGATTTCAGCACAGGAGACAATTCACCTCTGAGCTCTCTGCCAAGCTCTTGACACTCTTGTAGATTTGTTGTATAAAACAAGAGCCGGTGGAAGCTTCTCCCAGGACGTTCTGGGGCTCAGGAAAAAAAAAAACTTGAACTCCTTATTGCTCCTGATGTCTTAAAATCTGGCACAGCTTCCCAAAGGCACCTCCATGCTCATGATCATACATTTTTTCCAGCCCACCACAGGGCCAAATCCCAGTTCCTTCCACCCCTGACACCCTCACCCAGCCATTCCCAGTGGCAGGGGAGAAGTGGCTACACCTTTAAGAGGGAAATCTGCGGGCAGCGCCGCCTGTTTGGTTTGAGATAGCAAAGTTATTGTCCTTTGGGCTGTCTGGCAGCCCCTTGTGTCCCTTGGATTTATCTCACACACATGATGCAGCTTTGTGGAAGGGATCGGGAGGGACTTTGCATTCCTCTGGTGGGATGATATGAGTTTGTATCTAAATCTGTTCCATATGACCCACCTCACATGGTCGGTGTCTCGCCGATTCACTTGGAAAGGTCAAGGAGTGTTTCAGCTGAGGCTTCAAAGTCAAGGGGTTTGTTAACAGAAAAGAAAACCCTACTGATAGAATTGGGACTTCATAAAGGTGCTGTGAACACTCCTTATTCTTTTGCATTGATAAACTTTGGGGGCAGAATAGGCACAGGTGAGGCTTCACCTGTGGGACCGTGGGTGCAGTGCTGAGGGTCTCTCAACCTTCCCACATTAGAAGAGGGAGCCTTAAAACAGTCTGAGATAAATAAATCCTTCCAAGCCCCACAAAATCTGCTACATCAAGAGGGTTTCTCACCAGGTTTCTGACAACCAACAACATTTTCTGAACTGAGACACTCCTGCTTTGCTCCTGCCCCAACAGAGCTCAAAGCTGTGCAGAAAAGCAAACCAAAACCTACAAAATGTAGAGATTAAACAAATTCAGAACCATTCCTAAAAGCTTCTCACGTCACTTGTCTCAATAACGAGTTACTGGGCACCAGTGACAGAGACTGGGGCCAGCGCTGACCCCAGGTTTGTTGAGCAGGGTGCCCTCCCCATGCCATAACCTTGAAGTTCAAATCAACACCTCCCAACAACAAACATCTCACAGGGGATTTATCTCTGGCAAGGAATTCTCCTTTCTCTGGACAGCACAGCCTCACACCGAGTGCCTCCACTCCACTCCCATATATATTTTTGGGATATGATGGCAGACATCACACCCCAGGATCACTAAAGCAGAAAACAGCCAATATCTTTGCAAGGGGAGAATTTGAGGGAGGGGTGTAAAGCACACATAGGATTTTTTTTTAATTGTACTCAATGATTTCTAGAATTTAAATCTCTCCAAAGGGTGAAATTTCAAATGATGAAAAACAAAGCAGAGAAAGGAATGAGCAGAGAACTAAGTTTTATCCAGGGCTATTGCCTTTTCTGATTTCCCAGAGTCTGAAGATCATCAACAGGGACAGAGCAGGAAGAGCTCTTAGAAAATGCTTAGAGATATTTCTCTGAAGTTCTGATTTCAGGGAAAAGAAAATCAAGCTTATTTTTAACCAGTAGATAAAAGGAAGATTCAGGTAGCTGGTTTCTATTTTATTGTTTCTGCTGAAGTTTGAACAATAGTTGTGCTGCAGTTCAGTGCTTCACCTCTTTGGGGAAACTGTAGGTAACATGGAAATACCTGGTCCTCATCAGGCAATACAACCCCTCGAATTACCAGTGATCCTCAGACAGTGATGCTGTTTAATGCTAGCCCTCAAAACACAAATCAACCAAAACAAATCTATGAAAATCACCATACTTTAAAAAAAATCCATATTGGCATTGGCTGAGACGACTTGAGGCATTCATGTCTGAGCACAGACATGCAAAAGAAGAATTCATTCAGAAGCACTATTAGAAAATCTGATCATTTCCACCAGTTTGGATGGTAAAATCCATCCAAACCCTCTCAGTCAGGTTTGATGTGTCCTGCTTCATTCTTGGTCCACAGGACCCACACAGACCCCAGCCAGGAACAAGAGGAATATTTTTAGGACAATGCCATGGACTGAGAACTACAATCATCATCTGAAATCCCCACAGTGTTGTGTATTCTTTAGTGGCTTTTCTCCCCTCAAATGGAACATTAATGGATTAACAACTGGTCTCCAAAAATCAGCACCTTCACTTCCTTCCTGAGGCAGACACTTAAAAAATTTCCCTTTTCCACGTGCCTGTCATGAAGAATCACAGCAAGTTTGGGTGGGAAGGGACCTTAAAGCTCCCCCAGTCCCACCCTTGCCATGGCCAGGGACATCTTCCACTATCCCAGGCTGCTCCAAGTCCCATCCAACCTGGCCTTGGGCACTGCCAGGGATCCAGGGGCAGCCAAAGCTTCTCTGGGCACCCTGTGCCAGGGCCTCAGGACCCTCCCAGGGGAAAATTCCTTCCCAACATCCAACCTGAAATCCCCCTCTCTCAGTTTGACCCCATTCCCCCTAATCCTGTCACTGCCTGCCCATATAAAAAGCCCCTCTCCTTCATTTTTAAGCCATTCCAGACACTGGAAAGCTGCAATAGGTTTTCTCTGAAGCCTTTTCTCCTCCGTGCTGAACATCATCGGCACTCTCAGCCTGTCTGAAGCTCTCAGAACCACCAAAGGTGAGTCTGAGGAGCTTGGATTCATTTCAGAGGGTGCCTAAACATGCAGAAGCCAAAGTGGCCCCTGTCACCACACCTTTAGAGCAGGTCAGTGCTGACACAACCAGCCCGGGGCTCCTCCACACCAGCACCGAGGACATCGCCCCAGTTTTTCTCCTCGTTTGGAGAAAGCTTTCACAAACTCCTCTCTCCAGCAGGCCTGGTGGGTGGCCAGTGATTTCCCTGCTGTGCTGGCAACTCCAACTCCTAATCCCCCTGCTAATTCCCGGGGCTGATTCGCTTTGCTGGCCATGGATAAGTCGTGTCCCTGGGTCCTGCACACGGTGACCGGACACCACCTCTCCCCGCTCGCGAGCGAGCTCCGGGCCTGAACAAAAGGCAGCCTGTTTGGTCACCCTTCCTTCAGAGAGGCTTAAGGACATTTTTGTCATTTTTGAACAGCTAATATCTTGCAGAGGGGGGCAAAAAAGAAAAAAAAAGAAAAAAAAAGAAGAAAAAAAAAAGGTTGCCTAATCTCTTTAAATTTAATCTTTACTTCTTGAAAAATCTGAGCGCAGATGCTTAGTGCTGGACTATGTTCCATTAGACTAATTAGGTCAAGATTACCTACAACGGTATGACTCCACCAACTCAATTTAAATTCCCTCCCTCCTGTCCCTAAACTTGCACTGTTTGGAATTTTGCTCCCTTTTTCTCTTTCCTCCCCCAGAGAGCACAAAGTGTGTGGGCAACTATTAATAAAAAGAACCAATAAAGACATGAAACACTTGAGTGAATGAATACCAGAGGGAATCACAGAATCAGGGAATGGTTTGGCTTAGAAGGGACCTGAAAACTCATCCAATTCCATCCTGTGCCACAGGCAGAGAGACCTTCCACTATCCCAGAGTGCTCCAAGCCCAACCTGGCCTTGGGCACTGCCAGGGATCCAGGGGCAGCCACAGCTTCTCTGGGCACCCTGTGCCAGGGCCTGCCCACCCTGCCAGGGAAGAATTCCTTCCCAATATCCCATCTAACCCTGCCCTCACAGGGGGAAGCCATTCCCTGTGTCCTGTCCTTGTGAACAACCTTTTACCATCTTTTCTGTCGGCTCCTTCAGGCACTGGAAGGCCACAATTAGGCCACCCTGAAACTTCTCCCCTCCAGGCTGAACAACCTCAATTCTCTCTGCCTTTCCTCCCAGCAGAGCTGCTCCATCCCTCTGCTCATCCTGGTGCCTCCTCTGGGCTCTACGTCCTTCCTATGCCACTGAACCTGAGCTTTAACCCCACTGCCTGTCCATTCCCTCTCCACGCGGCCCCTGGAGCTGATCTCACTGTTTCTGTGACATTATCCCCTCAGAAATCACCAGTTCAGCTAAAAGGACTCCCTCTGCTGTGGCCTCACAGGCCCTGAAGGTGCAGAGATAAGGGCAGCAGCCAAATTAGGGGTTCAGAGGCTCAGCCCCACCTGGCAGGAGCAAGGACAGGTGAGCTCAGGTTGGGCAGGCAGAGCTGGGACAGTTCTGCTGGCCAGGTGACCGGAGCACAGGGGTGACAGGAGCACAGGACGTGACAGGGACACTGCCCTGAGGTGCCGTGTGCCACCTCCTGCCATGCGCAGCAAAACATTTCAAAGAAAAGCAGAAGCTGAAATGTCTGCTTTAAACATTTCATAGCAGATTTATGGGATCACAGAATATCCCAAGCTGGGAGGGACCCTCAGGGATCATCCAGTCCAGCTCCTGGCCCTGCACAGACACCCCAAAGTCCCACCCTGTGCCCAGGAGCCTTGTCCAAGCTCTCCTGGAGCCTGGCAGCTCCTGCTCCTCTTTGGAGGGGACAGAGTGACCTCAGAGAGGCAACACAACACCAATGCAAGCACTGAGGCTGAAGTTTGTTCCTGCTCACTAAACCAGCACTGCAAAGTGAAGGAGGTCAGGTGAGTTACTCATCTGTTGATATTTTCAGGTTTTCTTTCCTCAAAATACAAGTTTTAATGTTTGGAATGTTTTCACACTCTGTTAAAATGTCTGGAACAACCCCGAATAATTCCACAATAAACAACCACGGGAGGAAAAGGTGTGAAGTGCCTGCTGTGGCTCAGGGGTCACTGGGCTGAGTGTTTGCTTGTTCCTCTCACAACCAACTCCTGATGACCACAAACAACCCTCAGGAAAACCTTTATCAGAAATTCTGGTTATCTTCAGGGTAAAGGCTTTGAGAAAATCAAAGGCTCCCCAGGAGTGAAGCAAGAGCAAACCCGGAGCAGTCCATTTTTCATTCCACAAATGTTTAAACACAAGCATAACTTTACACACTCATTCACCCAGTGATGCGTATCAAATGTGGGCTTGTCATTTCCTTTCCTTAAAAATATGTTTTATCCGACTTAATGTGGAATTTATTTAAGACACAAGATCAGTTATTAATATGTTCTTTCAATTTTGGGAAGATATGAATATCTCCTTTGGCTGCACAGCATAATAGTCCATTTATCAGCGAGGGAAGCCTCCGGAGGGATGGAGATTTTTTATTTCAAATACACTTTAGCAGTTATTGGAAAAGATTCAGCGTTTTTCTGGGAGAAATATGTCATGAAAGTAGAAAGATGAGGGAAATGCTTGTATGCAACACAGGCTTTTCTCTGATAGCAGTCTGGTGCCCGTCTGGACAGATCCCTGAAGACACAAGAAATCCCAATTAAATCATGAGTGCAGAGCTCTGCTTACATGGAGCTGATGTCTGGATCAAGACCTTGGAATGTCAGCTTCGAAATTTCCCTGGCAATTGCATCACAAGGCCTCCTGATATGAAAAACTCGAGTGCAGGCAGGCATTTCCCTCCTCTTTCTATTTTAGGGACTTGTACCTCTAAGAGGGGGGGGGGAAATGAAGGTGAAGATGATGACAACAGAAACCACTCAACTTCAAAAATACCAAACAAACAAAAAACTTCTGCATTCAGCAGGAAAAGTGTGAAAGGAGGGAATCTGAGGGGTCAGTGAGCCAAGGAGTAGCTGATTAACTTCAGCCTGATAATATCCTCCAGTATTTCAGTCAGATCTGTGGCATGAAATACAATGTGAAATAAAACACATATTTGATCTCTCTCACACTAAACTCAGAGCGAGGCAATAAATATTTCCCTACAGAATAATTTCCCTGTAAGCGGAGATTTACTGTAACCCAAATCACAATTTACTCATTTCAGAGCATTAAAAGCTCATCAGCCTCTCACTGGAACTTGGATCACTGGAAGAGGATCCCACAGCACAACTCCCAAACAGTATCCATAGGAAAAAAACCACAACAACTTCTATAGGTATTTTATCCACTAAGTTGGAGGCATGGGGCTGATTTTAGTTCCCTTTGTAGCCATCTAGAAGACAGGAAAAAATAAGATTATTAAAAGGAAAACAATAAACAATGGTGGCCTTTTAGTGACTGGGTGGTTATGTTTAGAACTAACATTTCCAAACTCAAATTGACAGGAACTAAACACAATCAAGCTTGGGTCAAACAAAACTTCTGCAAGTAAAACAATGAAAACTCTACTGGCTCCAGCAGAATTCCCTGCCTTGGAAAGGTTATTCTTCTCTCCTCACTCTCACAAATCCAGAAAAATGATGTGTTTGCTTCATCGAGAAGTGGGGAAATAATATCTCCCCAATAAGCCAAACATTATGTGCAGCAAAGAGAATATAAAAGAAAAAGCGTGCAAAAAAGAATCTGGGGAAGGCGGAATTCTGGCAAGTCCAAACACAGGCTTTAATGGATTTTTTAATAACTCAGTGCCACACAGTAACAGGGAAGCACCTGCCAAAAGCACAGCAAGGTCAGGCAGGTGTCACATCCACGTTACAGCCCGAGAAATCTGTGAGCATTGGCTCTGACCTTCCCCGGCACCACCCCCGAAACGCTCTCGGAGCAGCACGGAGGGTTTGTAACTCGCTTTTCCCTCTGGTCCGCTTTCTTTTCTTTGGACGTGTTTTGTTGCACACACCACCAAAAATAAACACAAGCGCTTCGGGATGCCCACGCTTCTCCCCTTCCCTGCTCCCGCTCCGGCCGCGATCCCACGATTATGTGAGGAGGGAGAGCCTTGGGAAACACCCTCGGAGGGACTCGAACCCCTCGAAGGCAAAGCAAACAAAGCAGTGGGAGCGTGTTGGTGTGAAAATCCATCCCTGGGGTCTCTCTGCCGGCAGCACCTCCGGCCCCACCCGGCCCAGCTCAGTCCCGGGAGAAACGCGCTTTGACCGATCCATTCCCTCTCGTCCTCATCCCAAAACAGCCCCTTCCCCTGCCAGAGGGGTCCCGCCCGTGCCCAGGTCCGCGGGACGCTGTCACACACGGGTGAGGGATGGCCCTGGTGGCAGGGACACGCCGCCTGGCCACACACCATGGCCCAGGCATACGGAAACACAGAATGCCCCGAGCTGGGAGAGACCCGCAAGGATCATTGATCCGGCTCATGGCCCTGCTCAGGACACCCCAGCAATCCCACCCTGGGCATCCCTGGGAGCGATGTCCAAACATTCCTGGAGCTCTTGGGGCCGTGCCCATTCCCTGAGGAGCCTGGGCAGTGCCCAGCACCCTCTGAGGGAAAAACCTTTCCCAAAATCCAATCAACCATCCCTGGCACAGCTGCAGCCCTTCCCTGGGCCCTGTCCCTGTCACAGGGAGCAGAGACCGGTGCTACCCTTGGTTGGGAAGCTGCAGCTCTGCCCTCAGCCTCCTCCAGCCGAACACACCGAGCGCCCTCAGCCGCTCCTCGTGTGGCCCCTCCAGACCCTTCCCCATTTTTGCAGCTCTTTTTTTTAGACACTTTTCCGGCTCTTCTGGCTGCCAGGACACCCCTGCTGCCGTGGCCAGACCGCGGTGCTCACAGCCCCCTGCCCAGCCGGGGACCCCCGGCCGCCCTCCCCAGCCCCCCGAGCGCTGCTCCCCTCCAGCTCCCGGGGCAGGTCAGAATATTTAAACAGTTGTATATTCACAGCCCACAATGGAGGGACGAGAATTACCCAAGGACAGGGTTAGCCGTGCGATCAATGCATAATCAGATAACTGCTCCAGCTTTTTTACAAGTCTTTAAGCAAAGATCAGCCACTCAAATTCTAATTCCTTTTGCTAATTAAGCAGCCTGTTAATTGCTCTCGGGGTCTCTAATGCCATGTCATTATGCTTTTTAACAGCCTGCTTGACATCAATAGGGCTGCGAGCTCCACACAAACAAAGCGGGCACCCAGCACTTACTGAATTAGGCGGCCGCGGGCGCTGGCGCTGCGCCTCCCGCGGGCGGCACTTCNTGGCTGCCCCGCACGGAGCAGGGGCCGGGAGTGGGGGGCGAGGGGTGCCCACATCGCTCAGGGTGACGCTCATTCCACAGGGACACGCGCCCAGAGACACGGTGCCACTTTTCAGTCCCACTGCCAGGATGGGAGAGCTGCACCCAGCAGCGTGAAAGGCTCAGGGCCCCTTCCCAGCAGGAGGAAGAGGCCAGGGAGGAATTTCTGTGCCCAGAGAAGCTGTGGCTGCCCCTGGATCCCTGGCAGTGTCCCAGGCCAGGTTGGAGCACCCTGGGACAG
>VYXD01006828.1:217802-239976 GCA_013397195.1 Hylia prasina
GGCTGCACCCGCGGGCAGAGCCGCAGCATCCCCCGGCCCCAGCGCCCCGGCTCGCCTTCCCTGGGACAGCCCCCGCGGGGACGCGCCTGACTCCATCCTCCTCATCCTCATCNGGCCCCTTCCCAGCAGGAGGAAGAGGCCAGGGAGGAATTTCTGTGCCCAGAGAAGCTGTGGCTGCCCCTGGATCCCTGGCAGTGTCCCAGGCCAGGTTGGAGCACCCTGGGACAGCAGAAGGTGTCCCTGCCCATGGAACTGGGTGAACTTTAAAGTCCCTTCCAACCCAAACCTTTCCCTGATTCTGTGAATTGCTCCTGGGGTGTCCCCCAGGCTCGCCCGGCTGGGGGGCTGCAGACCCTGAGGGTCCCAAACTGCTGGCTTGGGCTCAAGGCCACCACCACCACAGGTGGCTGCTGTCCCCTCGGGAGGAGGGCAGAGGGAGGCCTGGATTGAGGAAGGAGCAGTCGTGGATCCAGCACCATCAGAGGCTTGTGACAAAGCAAAACCTGCACTCCCACTCCTGGCACCGGGGACATCTGACCCCAGCCTCAGCCCTCTGCAAAACTGAGGCTGGGGCTTCAACCTCTCATCTCCACCTCACCTCATGTCTTCTCAGGGCTGCTTTTGTCCCTGTTTGTGATGTGGACAAACTGAATTCACCCTTTTTTAATGTCCCCACCTTATCTTGCAGCAAAAGGCCAGAGCTGCCCTGCTCAGGTGCAGGTTGCAGGCAGCAGCAGGATCACTCTGTTTAGCCCTGAGAGCAAAACATGACCATCAGTTATGAGAGGTCAAGTTAAAACTTTGCCCTACGAGCACTCCCAGAGCCTGAGAACGGCCCTCAGGAATTTCAAATTGATGTGAGATCACCCCAAACCACGGAGATCTTCCCAGGGAGCGAGCAGCCATCGTTCATGTCACAAACAAGAAAGGAAGGAAAGCAAGAAATCAGCCTTGGTTTCCCTGCCTCTCAGGAATAATGTTACAGAGATTTTGGCATCCTGAACACGCCAAGCTCTGCATGACCCACGCTGCAGCTGAAGAGTCACTGTTATAACACATGGAAAATATTTTCAGTTCTACTCAGAATGCATAAACTGTCTTATGTTGCAAACCAGGGCAAGTCTGGGTAAAATATAAAACCATGAACAAGTTGCTAGAGCAGACAGATCTGCGCTGGAGCAGAGTCAAAGCAAAGTAACCAAACCAAGTGTGAGTCGTACTGGATCTGCCCAAACTCAGCTGTTCTTTCAGTCTTTGTTTTTACATCATTTAAAGAAATCACCAGTGAGCTGAGGGAAGAATGCTGCACACAGAGATGTACCAAAAAATCCAGGGACACAAACAAAAAAAAAAATCATATCCTAGAAAAAGAAAGAGTGTAGGGACAAACCATCTCTTACAGACATTTGTGTCTTAAGAAAACTGAGAACATGATCTTGAAAATGCTTATTCACATTCCTAATTTTTTGCCATTGTGTCGCCCAAAACATATTAATGTGAATTAAGGGGGTTTAATGTCCTCATATGAACAAAGCTATGCACAGTCTTAAACCACAGGTACAGCACCTAAAAGTAAAAAGATTAAGGAATAAGACTTCTTCCAAACAAGTTATTAGAGCATATTTTTGTATTTTGCAGCAGAAAACTGAAAATGCTTCAGCACTTGACAAAATATTAATTCGTACGTAGCAGATTTTATAAAATAATTATTGCATCAATTATAGGAAAAAGAAAGAATTATTCTTAGAAGCTAAATTAGGGATGACTCTTTTCTCCTGAGGACCAGATGTTTGCTTTCCACTATCAGGTTGTTACTGGCCCTCGGCGCAGAAATTTGGTGTTTGGGCAAAACAAATTCTAGCTGGGAGCTGACCCTGCTGTTGTTGGGATCTCAGGGCCCAGGGCTGTGACAGAAGGGATCTTTCAGCACACAGAAAGCAGCACTTGGGGAGCTCTCGCAGGTGATGAGAGGATGAGAAACTCAGGCTTGGAGATCTGAGTCTGGGATTGCTGAGGGAGTGACCTCACTGCTGCCCCTCTCCTCCTCCTGCTCCTCCTCCTCCTCCCCACCCAGGATCCATAACAGACACCCACTGAGCTGACCCAGTGGGTGCTGCCTGCAGCCACTCATCATTTTTAAGCTCCAAGCAGGCAGAGAAAGTCTCCGGTACACCTGGCAGGAACTTTTGGCCAATTTTTCTCAGTTTTTCTCCAAAAATCTTCGCCTCAAAGCAGCTAAAAATGTGGTAGCATGGGAACCTGGGCTGGTGAGAACAGGAATTTTAACTGAGGTCCCTCTCACTGCAGGTAAATCCTGTCAGGATGGAAAACTCCCTCCCCTGCTCTCCCTCCAGCAGAGAACTGGGGTTTGTTGCCCCAGGGCTGCTGCTCCTGCCTAGGTGGGGTTGTTTTCAGGTGGGTCAGGTTGAGGGAGACAGGTTTAAATGGTTTTTTTAAAAAAATAAGCCCCAGGTTTTATTTGCCCTATTCATGGGGTGTTTTGGAGACCAAATCTGTCTGGATTTTGGTGTAAATGCTGAAAGTTGTCCACTTTGTCCGCGGACAAATTTAAACTAAATTCTGCTCTTTTTTCAGGCACAGTGGTTTGCTCCCCTCTGTGCAGCAAGCTCATCTGCACTCACACACCCCTTCCCCACTCCTTTTTCATTCCCTCCCCTTCTCTCCAGTGCAATCCATCTTTCACTGGCCTCTTCCCCCTCTCTTTTCCCCCATTCCTTCCCCTGCCCGTTTTCCAGCGGCGGCAGCAGCAGTGCCCTCGCTCGCACTGACAGTTTCCATCTGCTCTCTCCCCGTGCTGGCTGGGCTCTGGGAAACTCTCCGTGCTGTCCCCTTCCCCTCAGCATTTCCTCCAGGTCCTGGGATGGCTCCTGCTCCTCCAAAATCCAGGATGAGCCCAGGGCTCTGCAGCCACAGCCTGGTTCTGTCCCTCTGCCACCAGCACATTTCCAGGCTGCTTCCCTTCACACTCTGCCTCGTTTTATTGCTCAAATCAACCTCTGCAGCTCGTATCAAACATGCTCAGTTATTACTTAAAAATTAAAGACTCATTTCAGTTTCATTTCCATTTGGTTTTCGAGGAAGTTTTGGTGCATCATGATGAGAGACAGAAATATTTAATGTGTGACCTTCTGCACTGTAGGGTTGTCTAAGGAACAGCAACTCCTGGCATCACCCAGAATTAACCCTTTGCCTCTGACTTAATATCTAATTTAAAAATGAGACAAATCAGCCAAAAAACCCACACATCTGCCATCTCAAATATGCTGCTGTCCCTAAATGGAATTAATCTGAGGTCCCTGTGAATGCCCATTAATGCACAGATATTTATGTGACAGGTAAAAATGCACACACACACACACACAGAGAGAATAATTTTCTGCGTCTCGCATGTCTGCTGCAGGATGGCAGCACGATTAAGTCACCGTGACGGAGACAATTATCCCCAGAGCCAGTAAAATGAGATGTCCACAGTGAGCTGCAGAGTTCTGAAACATGTGGGAATAGAGTACAGAAACTCTGTAGAGTCATGCAGCTAATGAGCAATAAATACACACTGGCACACCCTCATCAATTTTAAAGTCTCGGTATGAAAAGAATGTAATTAATTAAGATATGTTGATTTATAAGAGGTGACATAACAAGATGGATAGAGAAATCCTTTCCCTCCAATCTGTCATGGTTTCTTTCTAGAAGACGGCCCAGCACGTGATGGGAGAAATCCTGAGTTTGGGTTTAACTCCCCCCACCATCCTAAAGAGCTCAAACTTCCTTTTCAACACTCATTTGCATTTGGCACAACTGTATTTAAAGTGAAACCATTTTAAAGAGAGAGAAGGGGAAAAAAAAAAAAAAGAGAGCTGAAAAGAATTATATTTAGAAAAATCCTTTCCACTTTCCCCTGTCTTACGTTTCTGCACATGGAAACACAACCCCATTTCCCTTTCTCCTCTCCCAAGTCAGATGACTTTTTTGTAGCTTGGCACACAGACAGTCTGGTATAAGACAGGGCTGCAGCATTTGTTGAGTCAAGATGTTTAATTTTTTTTTTTCCCCCCTCACATAATGATCCTTTTTTCCCTCCAGCCACTTGAGTTTTGTTTATGTTGCTTGAGCCCTAAACTAATACATGAATTCTCCTCCCTGCCAAGATGACAGCAACGGCACCGGGTGGGATGAGCCAGAGGAATACGCTCGTTTTTAAGGAGAGAAAGTATTTTAAAAGACTTTTTCTCCAGTTGTGACAAATTAAATGCATTAAAGGAAACAACTGCTGTTGCTACCAGGCTCCGAGGAGGAACTCTATTTTCTTTGCAAGCACTTGACTTTTGTGAGGGGGCACTTTGCTCCTGTGCCAACTCTGGCTTATATTTTATTATTCTTAGAACAAAAGGTTGCAGTAATTAGAATTGGGGAAGTTGTGCTCAAAGAGACAGAGCCATCAGATAAATTTGATACCGTGGAGCGGTTATGAAAGGTGGGATTTCTAAAAGCAAGAAGAACAGCTTCAATATATTGGGTTTATCCTGTCAGGAGAAGATGAATGAGAAGTCCAGCTACTTTCACTCAGGCCAGACATGTAAACCTTGTACTTAATGACTGATGAGCAAAATTTTTTCCCTTCCAAGTGCAGATGGGCAAATCCCTCACAATTAAAAAAACACAAGAAAATCTAATTTTACCAGGAGAAAACAGCACTGTCCAAATGCTTCCCAAGCAAGAGCTTTAGGTGCTTGTTGAAGGCAAAAAAAAAAAAGCAAAAAAAAAATCCAAACAACATTTCTTCTAATGTGATCCATATTCTACCACATGCACATTTAATATAAAAGTTATGTTTGATATATGCCGCCGTAGCATTTTTCTATTTTAACTGAAAGCCTTTTGTTCTGTCAAGATTATGGGAGGATTTGCTTTCATTTTTCATGATGTTTCACTCCATACATCACCAACATTAGCAGGCCTTAATAAGCACCCACCTTCTCCTTCCCCCCGCCCTGCCCTGGCCCTTTTGATGCCCGTTCCCCAAAACCCCTCAGCTGTTCCCCACACTTTGGGATGTGTGGGAGAGGATGAGGGTGAGGATGAGGGTGAGGATATGGAGGATGAGGATGAGGATGAGGAGGACGAGCCCGCCAAGTCCCCTGCGGTGGCAGGAGCACAGCGAGCAGAATGCTTTGCTGCTTTAAGCTCTGCCCATGCTCTGGTGGCCGTGCTGGGCTCCCCTGGCTCCTTCTCCCCGCTGCAGATTCACATCTGTTTCTCTGCAGTTTGAAACTGTGTTCATTTTTCACTGCTGCCCTTTGTCCCACACTCGCTCGCTCCCGCCAAGGGCTTCATTTCACTTATTCAATAAGCGAGAGGCACTACAGGCTGGGGAGAGCTTTAAGACAAAGCTCAAACTTCTATTAGGCCTCAACAAAAATGTTTTTGTTCCCTATCAAGGCACTTTTCCCCCGTTGCTCGTCGTTGGCTTGTTTTGTTTTTCAGGAGCATTTGCGGCCTGCCGTGGCCCGAGCGGCGCAGGGTTTCACAGCTTTAGGACAAATGAAAAAATAGATGCAACAAAAATCTGTGTTCTCATTAGCAGGAATACTTTGTAGTAGGAAATCCCATTTGTGCCTTTTTCCTGTGCAGGCTGTGGCTGGGAATACCCACCAACCCCACTGCAGGCACACGGAGCAGTTGCACTGCCGAGGGCTTGGTTTGTTCTGTGTGTGTGAGCTGCAAACACACTTTGTGATGTCTTGCTGGCTTTATACACTTTATATTGGGAATGAGGAGAGAATTCCCGACTGCCAGGCCATCCCAGGCTGCTCCTGATTGTTCTCCCCAGCCCATCCTGCCCTCTCAGCACTGTCACACACCAAACTGAAAGGAAGAGACCATGTAGCTTTTTCCCAGCTAGAGATTTTTGACATGTTAACTCGCTTATTATTTCCTGTTGCTGATCTAAATATCAAAGAGCTGTTCTTTGGAGAGGGAACAGCAAGGATGACACTTCCAATATTCACAGCTTAATGTCCACACATGGAATCACTGAGCTCTCATGACTGAGCTCATTTTGCCACAAGCCCACGAGCCAAACGCAAGGTTTTTCATACCAAATCACCCTCCCACGATGGTGGCAGGGCTATAAACCCTCTTGTAAAACTGTGAGGTTCAGGAAGTGTTTCCAAGTGTGTGTTCCTCAGCCCCAGGTTCCTCACAGTCCCGTTTTTCCCCTTGCTGCATTTCTTTAAAAGCACTCAGGCTCCACCAGGCTGAAGCTCATCTGATGCTACAACCCAGAGTGTCTCCTTAGGAATCACATCCTATTTTACAGCTTGAGGCTTTAAAAAGCACAGAATATGAAAATCAACAGCAAATGGATGTTTATAATGACACTATTTAAAGAGAAAGTAAATAATTACACCAAGTTGTCCATGTTTGTTGACTCAGTCCCTCTCCCCAACTTTCACCTAAATATTCTTTGAGCCAGGAGGAAAAATTGTGTGAAAGCAGCAGTGCTGCTCTCTGAGCCTGGGGTGGGTTCTGCTGGTGCTTTCTCGGCACCCCCAAAAGCACGGCGTGAGGGGTGTCCCACATCCCTGCCCATTCCCATTTCATCCCTGGTGTTCTCCATCACCACCTTGTGCCCCACATCCTCCTGCCCCACTCCCTTGTGCCGTGAGTGCTGTGGGTATCTGGGGGCAGGCACCCCCGTGTTCCTCAGCAGCAGCCACAGCGCCAGGGCTGCAAACACCAGGGAGGAGTGAGCACTGCTCCCACCTGCCCTGCTTCCCATAGGAATTTCTCTATTTCTCCTATTCCTGCTCCTTGTTCTTCAGCTGGTCTGGTCACACTGTTCAGTCCGGGCTCTGTCTCCTGGCAAGGAGGTTCAGAGGGAGTTACCTCAATATCCAACACACTTTTCAGCCTCCTGACTGTCTCAGCTCTTGTTTACCACCAAAGTTTGGAGTGTGGATGGCCTTCACAACGATATTTACACTTGTTCCTGGCTCTGGGAATTCCATAAGTCAAAGGGAGCAACTGGTGAGAGTAATGAGGCTTCAGAAGAATGAAACTGGTGGCAACTTGCATCCCATGGGAGGGGTGTTGATGATGGAAAAGGGAAACTCAATATTTGTGAAATTAAATAATGCTGAATAAACAAAAGGTCCAAACCAGACTGCATCCATCTTTTTAATTATTTTGGGTTTGGTGTGTTGGCTTTTTTTTTTTTTTTTAACTAGAACCTGACTCTTAAAAGTATTTCTATTTTCCCCGGGCTCCTCTGGGACACAGAAGCCTGATATTAAAAGCCTGAACATTGCTCTTAGAGGCCCGGGAGGGGTTTGGTTGCACAAAGCACCTTTAGAGAGATGAATTAATGCCTTGGTCTTCAGACAGCACCTCCACAAACCTGCCAAGTTCCCATCCCAGAGCGATTTGGCATCTGGTGGAGAGGAGACCAGAGGGCTGCCATGGGTCAGACCTGGGAAGGGATCACAGGGGTTCCTGGGTAAACTGGGAGAGAAGGGAAAGCCTTGAACAGAATTTGGGAGAAAAAAGCTGCAGCCTCACTCAGGTACCTCAACTTGGTCACCAAAAATGGAAGATTTCCCGAAACATCATCCAAGGCCTTAAGGAGTCACATATCAGCTTCCTTAACACAGTATAAAATATTCGGATCTATATTAGAAAATAGGGAGAAAAGAGAAGCGGGCAGGGGCAAAAAGGGGGAAATGGAGGAGCTGATTTTTGATTACAGGAATGTTTTTATCATCTGACAGCTTTCCCCGACAGATCTCCACAGCCTTTCACTTGTTGAATATGGTCAAATAGCTGCGCTTCACTTTATGTTGCATTAAAAATAGTTAAAAGGAAGGAAGGGAAAAAACCTAACAATAAAATACGTCTTTTAGAAGAGGTGGCTTTCAGTTCTCTTTCTACCCTGTCCAGGCTCTTAATATTTACACTTAAAATTGTCAGATTCTTCCTACTTCTTCCCATCCCCGGCTGCTCAGCATCCCAACAAACCAGTGCATGAATATTTACAAAGAAATTTGATTGAAATATCATTCCGGGCTGGAATATGTGAAAGATAATTAAGAAGCCTTGCAAAGGGACAAGCCCATGCCCGGCTCTCCCGTCTGGCAGCACAATGGGCCACCACTGTGGGAGCTGGCCCGGTGGCACTTCATTCATTCATCGCCGGCGTCTGTCCCCAGGCCCGGGGAAGGGACAAACGCCGGCTGGGGCTGCTGGGGAAGAGGCAGCAGGCAGAGCAGGGCTGGTCCCGCTGGCACAGCACGGGATCCATGCGGGAACCCGGCGGGGCAGCTCGGGGGGAGCGGGGATGCTGCCGGAGCCCGGCAGCTCGGATAACGCGGCTGGGACAGCATCCTGCGCTCTGCTCTGCTCCCTGCCGCCGTATCCCTGCCAAAGGAGCCGCGTTTTCCCATCCTGTGTCCTCCATCAGCGCGTGTTCTCATTCAGGTCAGGGCAGCCTGAAGACAAATGAGCGCGGCGCGTTTTCCCTTGTCCGGCGCCTCGCACAAACTTCCCTCGCTGCGAGAACTCGCTGCCGCTGCCTGGCCCCGCCGAGAGCTCGCGTTGTGCGTCCTGCCTCTATCCAGAGCTCCTGCTTGACACAAAGCCCTCCCGAAAACGCCCAATTTCGTGCCACACGCACACAAACACGCACGGGCATGCAGATCGCCGGTGCTGCTCAGGTGAGGAGTCCTTTGGTCACAGCCAAGTCCGTGTTTTCTCGTTTTCCTAAAGATAACTAAATTTGCAGATTCCTCTGAGCTACCTGAGCGGGGAGTTAGCTCGAATTTATTTTATACATCGACCACCTTCGATTAATGCCTCCGTGAAGCAATCCATTTGTTGCTGAGGGGAAGGGGGAAAGGGATTTCTTGGAATCCTCTGAGCCCCCACTCCCGCATCCACATGAGGAGCAATTTCTCTGGCCCAAGCAACCCTGTTACAAGGGAAAAGAAGCCAAAATAAATGTGAAACTCTCCTTTTCCTCCAGTTTCCTACAGCATACGTTATGCATAAATTACAGAGAGAGGGGAAAGAGAAAAGCAAGTAAGAGAGAGGTTTCTGTTTGTTGTTTGGGTTAAATTGCTGGTGTTCAAGAAAATCCAGGAAAACAGAGGCAACATCTAAAATATTTGTGAAAAAGCTTCGCTTTCTCATTCTCAGCAAATCACCTCCGTGATTTTAGTCCAGTCTGACAACCAGAAGCAGTGAGATCATGGCAGTAACCAAGCCAGCCAGACAATACCGAGACTAAACTTCTCTCTGCCTGCTCCCCCTCCCACAATTCACCTCCAAGCCCTGATTTGAAGCCAGTTCAGCCCCCTCAGAGCAGCGATCCTCAACTGGCAGCTCTTTCCTGCAACCTCCCTGCATGCAGGAATAAAGGCCAGGTAGAGGAGCATTCCCTCTTCTCCAACACTCTTGGAAAGAGGGGAGAGGATGTCAGTCAAAAAAGTATTTAAACAGCAAATTCCAGCTCCATGATGACTCCCATGCCAGAGCAATTCCCTTTGAGCTTCCTCATTGCTCTTGGAATGGGTTATTGGTAGGAAATCATGGGGGCACCAGCAAGGTGGTTTGGGCACTGGTTTGGGCAGGCTCCTCCCTTATGGCAGGCACAGGTAGGAATGGAATCCCAGCCTTCCCAATTCTCCATTTATCCTCCTGCATCATGCAAGGCAGCTCAGGAGTCTCCCTCTCTGTGAGACCCAGCCTTTCCAAAATGAATTTACTTTCAAATTATTTTATTTTACAAATTCTCCAAATTGGTTGTCACAAGTCATATACATTTTAGCACCTCTGAGCCAACTGAGAGTACTTGATTTTAATTAAATCCTACACCATGAAAAATATTTATGTTGTTCATAGCTAAATTTCTCCATGACTTATTTCTATATATTTTGTTTGGAATTTAATTTGCTTTTCTTATTATATGGCCTTCACATAAACTCCACCTTTCCATAGCATAGTTTTATATATATATAATTTCTAAAATAGCAGCTTGTTAAGCTCTAATAAAAAATACTCGCTGGGCCTTCCAAAAAGTTCCTTCAGATTAGATAATGCCTATTTATCTAAAATATCAAATGAGTAGAGAGAAACATCAACAGAGAAAGCAATAGGCACACCAGAGGCTTCCTTTCCTTCTCCTTCTGAAGAGGCTTTAAAGCTGAATAAACACCTTGGAAAAGCACAAGCACTAGAGGGATCTCCTGGGTTCTGAACCTGACCTCTCCAAGTTAAAAATACACATTTTCCAGGCTGATCCTACAAACCCTCCCTCACAGGAGCCTTCCCGCTGATTCCACGTCAGCCCTTCCACGGGATCCATAGCTTGGGATCTCTCAGGCCACACTGGAGTTTGTTAATTCTTCTGTTTTCTGGAGCAGGCAAAAGCATTCCCTCCATGCCTCCTCAGCATTAATTCCCTGCTCCTGGTGATTAGCATATAAATCTAAAAGCATGTGTTGGGATTTTTTTTTTCCCCCCATATTCAGTACGACATTAATCTTATTAGCTCAGGTAAACAACTAACAGCTATTAAAGAGAGTGCAATTTATCAGGAAGCAGTTAACCCTTCGGAGCACACGGCAGGAGTGTGGATTTCACAAATTGCAGAGGTTGGAAAAGTCCTCCAAGATCACTGAGTCCAACCTGTGACCCGTCCCCACCTTGTCACTCGGTTCCTCCAGGGATGGGGGACTCCACCTCCTCCCTGGGCAGCCCATTCCCAATCCCTGGCCACCCTTTCCTGTCTGAATACCCAAATGTCCGTCAGGAAACTTTGATGACACGTGCCTGCTGCTGGGGCAATGAGGAAAATTGCACATTTAGGGTTTGTGCTCCCCTCCATGCAGTGCAGCCCCAGCCGAGCGCCCTCGGCGCCCTGGGGAGGCTCAGGCTCCTTATCAGGCACAGGGAAGGGGCTGTGCAGTCCCTGGGAAGGAAGGAAGGAGAGGAAGGGTGCAGCCAGGCTGGAAAGAGCAGGACTCTGAACTCGCTAATCGTGGGGAGGAGTCTCCAGAACCCCACTGGGAACGCAGCGGATGAACCAAAGCAGCCCCTGGAGCAGCTCTGGCAGCTGGGGACGGCTTTAAGGGTTGTGCACACACAGTTATCCAGGTACCCTGCTCCTGGGAGAGCAATCTGGGCTTTTCCCTGGGCTCTGGGGAGATGGAGACCTGCACTCCCTGCCCAGGGACTGGGGGTGACCCATCCGTCGCTCCCCTCCTGCCCTTGCAGTGACATTGAGGTGACACAGACGTGCACACACTGTCACCTCTCCTCCTTCACTGCCATGAAAGAAAGCCCTAAACTGCTTCTCACCTCATCCCCTGGGAGTTCCCTCTCAATCTGTGAGGACCATTCCCATTTAGAGAGCCCATGGACCATGTCCCCCCTGTCCCCTTCTGTCACCACTCGCACTTCACAGACATTTCAGGTCCTCAGTGCAGGCAGCAGGTGAAAAGAACAAGCTGAGGAACCCAAATCCTTATTCTTACACCTCTGGTGGCTCCTGATAATGGAAATGTGGCCTAGGGTGAAATGGGAGCTGGTCCAGGTAATGGGAATCCCACCAGACAAGGAGTCAGTGCTTGTGGAACAGCCTGAGCATTCCTTGGACATCGCACTTGGCTGAGCCTGGCATTGCCCCCACACCCTGGAATCCAACATCCAGACAGGATCTGCCTATCCCAGACCACTGCCAGCTATTTTTTTCCCCCATGTGTATGAAAACACCTATTTTTGCTGAAGAAGTGCTACATTTCTGCTAAATGGCACAGAAAGCTCCCATCCCATCAGACTTTCTGAGCCCCAGAAAGTGAGAGTTCACATAGACTGAACCCAGCTGACACCAACTGGATGTTTGGGGGACAGAAGTGAACAAAGACAGGACAAAAATGTATTATCTTTATGTGCACGGCCTCCCTCCAAGTCCTAGAAATAAACCTCTCTTTTCTGTCTCCATAGCTCCTCAATTCCCCCAGAGAACACCTTAAGGAGTCTTGTATCAGCTTCCTTAACAGAGTATAAAATATTGGGATCTATATTGGAAAACAGGGAGAAAAGAGAAGGGGGCAGGGGCAAAAAGGGGAAAATGGAGGAGCTGGAAAAAAACAGAGGAGGAGAAAAAATAATTATGTAAAAGAAAAAGACAAGAGAAGGTTTGGAGGAGAGGAGCAACGTGACCCCAGCATTGGCAGCGCCCAAACTCCACAAAGACACAGACTCTGCCCATGGCCGTTTCCAGCAGTGAGGGAAGGGTGGAAAATGGAAATCCCAGTGCCCAGAACTGCCCTTGCAGGCTCAGCCTGGGCTTTTCAGCAGCGCTATCAGCACATCTCCCTGCCTGGCCCTGCCATTCACAGGGGCTGCAGCTCTCTGGGCTGATGGAGTATCGATCTCCCGGAGTGCAAAGTCCAGCATGCCATTAGTCCAATCTGTTTCCAAGCTGACACAATCCCGTCATTTGTCATCTTCTCCTGTCCTGCTGTGTTTGTTTAGGAGCAGGATATTTGCTTTATCTGTCACTTCCCAATCCTCACTGTATTCTTTGCCTGACACGGAGTTTATTGGGTCCACAGTTTTCTCAGAGTCATTAACAAGGGAGATTTGGACACGCCGATGAAATCACTGGAAAACCAAGATGCTGACAGTCTGGAAAACATTTGTGAATTAAAATATCTCTGGAGTTTATGTTTGAAACTAGGGGAGAAATTCCTAAAAGCATTTCACTTTCTGCAGCAAACACGTGAAAAAGGCCAGCAGAAGCCTGGCAGGTGACTTCATCAATGAGAACACCTGAGAGAAACAGCCAGCTCAGAAACTGCGCCCAAAATTCCTTAAAAGCAAGAATAGAAATTCCTGAACTCACCAGTCATTAAAGCAGAGCTTGCAGGAAATGCTCAGAGACACAAACCCCACCTTATGAGTTTGTTGCATTGCAAACTTCCAGTTTCTTTTTTATATTTCCTATTTAAGAGCTGTTTGTATCTCAGAGCAAAAATCTCTCCAACAAATCTGCTGGAAGTTCTATTTCATCATTTTCATCTCTTTTACTGCTCATTAGTAACTCTAGAACCGAGACCTAGCACAGAAATTTTTATCATAACCATTGGTATTTTTTCACTTGCAGACATAAAAAGCACCATAAGAGCAGCATCTGTTTATTGCCAACGTTTGTAGCCATTTTACAATTATTTTTTAATGCAGATAACCCTTCATTGCAGCAGCAGAGGCTCTCATGGCTTAAGTGCCCGTGACACAGTGATGGGAGTACTGCCTGACCAATTCCCCGGGGCAAATATTTCCGTTATTAGAGCACTAAACCCCAAACTTTGGCTCAATTTGGTGAATTCACATTTAGAAACCTGCACCACCTCCCAGAGAATCCACAAACAGAAAGTGCAGGACTTCATTTCCCCCCTACAAAATCCATGTTTCATGGAGGGGAACATGCACTTTTTAAACTTGCAGATTCCATTGGTAGTTCCCAGGTTTTGTTAGTTCAGGGGGGTCTTAAAAATCAATGCAAGCAGGGCAGGTCCCCCCAAGAGTGTTTATTTACAAAGTGAGAGGCAGCCCTGGGAGCTGGAGCTGCCAGCAAGGCACCTTCGAGCCAGCATTCCCAGGAAAACCAGGCCAGCTCTTGTAAACCCCCCCAGTATTGGTTATCCTTTTCCTTTCCCAAGTTTCAGGGTGCCTCTGCAGCTGGGGAGGTCTGAGGTTGTGTTTGGTGGGCTGAGGTCCACACTGAGCTCTGCACACTCAGAGTATTTATCTGCACTGAAGAGCAGCTTCAGCTGAGGCTGGAAATGTCTCATTTTCAGCAGGACTGTCCCCAAATCTCCCTCCAGGCTGCAGCTGCGACGGCAGCACTTTGCAACTGCGGGGTCTGCTTTTGTCCTTCACCACTGTCTAATAATTTACTCAGTATCAGAGCCTTTCTGAAAGGCAAATGCTGTAACTGCTCACACTTCTTGCCTTTTCCAGTTTGTTTCTTAGAGAAGCAAAAGCTCTGGGATGCAAAGGGGTTAAAGTCACACTGATCTCCTTTTCTATCTCCCAAATTCTCCAAACTGGATTTGCCCCACTCTGGGCAACCACACAGAGCCCCTGGCTCTGCACGTCCCCTCTCTGCGTGCCCTTAGCTGGGCCTTTCCATCATTTTTTTCAAGAGCAAATTACCCAGTTTTCATATTGAAATATGTTCTGTGTGGTGGGCAAAGTAGTAAAAGGACATGGAGGAAGTAAATGAGAAGCCTGGGTAATTTAGGAGGTGGCGTTTCCAGGGCTCTCTGAGCACAGCATCCCTCTGAGATTGGGATTAGGGAGGTTACAGATCACAGGATACACTCTTCCATAAAATTTTAACCATCCTCATTAGCCAGCAGAAGTCCCCACACATCTGCCCAGCTGTTGGGGTTGTCTGTGCTCCCTCTGAGCTGGAAAAGCAGCACAGGCAGCACCTCCAGGGGAGGGGGGGCAAGCTCCCTCCTCTCCAGGACAGGGAATTCACACCAGGCTCTGGATCCCTGTCACTCAGCCCCACAGATGTTCACAGAGTTTACAGCTCCTTGCTTGCAGGTTGCTGCAGTAATTGGCTGAAAAGGGGAAAAAAAACCCAAGCAAACTACTGCTAATAATATAATAAAAGCAAATTCTGGGCAGCACAGTAAAAATGGGAGGCAGTTTATGTTTTCTGGGCAAGCAGTTTGTGAGTTTATGGACGAACAGGCCTCTGCCTTCTCTCCCTTACACATATTGGGGATAAGGTTACATTTTATTTGTCGGGAATTTTATGGCAGCAAAGGCCATTCATTAAAGAAAGCAAAAGAGCAGAGAAAAAACAGATGATTGTTACCCAGAAATCCTCATCAGCTCCCCCCCAGTTGTTTATCCTTTAACTTTTTAAAGGAATTTTTAGACAAAGATGCTTTCTTTCCCCTCTGGAAAAGAAAAAGGAGTGGGGGGAAGACATACAGTTTCACCCAGGCGCCTTTCAGAGCTCTCCGGGCAGCGCCCTGAAAACAACTTTCCCTTTAATGAAGACCTTTCTGGAGCTCTCTTCAATATTCACCAAAAAAAAAAAAAAAAAAATTAAAACTTCACAAGTTCATAAGGACGGATCCCTGGGTAGGACTTTTATTAAGTCTTTTCTATTTACTTCCTACCTAGATAAGATCTTAATCACAGCCCCCAAATTATCCGCAATGACATTTATCAACTCCAGTCATCTTTTCTTTAGCATGCTCCGCCTGACCAGTCGGCTTTTCTTCCACCCCTTCCTTTCAATGGAAGTTAATTTCGAGTACATGATTTATCTTGCTGGGCTAACAGCACTGAGGCAGCCCACCTTTTCAAAGGGCTGGCCAGGGAGTGAATTATAGCCGAGTTGTCCGGTGATTGCGTTCCGTGGGGAAGGAGAATAGGCAGCCAGTGTGTTGCCCCGATGTGGCGCTGGGACCTTTTCAGCGAGGGAAGAAAAAAAGATTGGGCCTCTGACCGTGGGGCTGACAGGCAGGCGTTATATCAGCAGACAAAGGCTCGAATACCTGAAAGGATCAGAACTCCATGTACTCCGAGATGTGATGTTGTTTACAACACCATACGCTGACCCTATCCCGAATTTACATGATATCGGTGCAGCGGTCCTTTAACCTCTCCTCATTCTTCTTCCTGCATCCTCGCACGGCCATTAGCATAGGGAGAATTAGCCAGGGCCACATTAAATCCAGCAGCACTTTGAAATCCTTCGCACGCATTCTGCGGCGAGCGCCGCCGCGATGTGTAATTTCCCTGCACGCCCTGGGTATATCCAGGGGCTCTGTTTGGTTTGGCAGTGGGTTTCATTCAGTATCTATTAACATTCAACTTCTATTTGTAAAGGGCATGTACAACCCACTCAAGTACATATTTGGCACAAGCCACAGTCATTTAGTGTTGGTCCAGGAGTACAGCTGGTGCCATCTGGGGCAGGATAATGGGAATCTTTCACAGAGCTGTGTTTTCATACTCCTTGTTCCTTCTCTGCCTCACACAAACGGGGGCGGTTATGAATATGCTGCATTTCAGAGTTAGGGGCTTGTCCAGAGCCACAAACTCCAACTGCATGAGGAGGGGATCTCTCCTGCAGCCTGGGAGGTGCCATTTCAAACAGGCACCCCAAATCTGCAGAGCCCTGGCTACCAAGGGCTGAACGGCACAAAAACCCCGCAGATTTGTAAGCACGAGGAAGATTTCCAGCACTTTCTGGTTTAAGTCCAGAAAACAAGGCATTTCCTTGCTGATAATTCTGCTTTCCCTACCAACAGGGCTGGGGAATTGAGAAGCTGGAGCTTGCCTGAGGAAGAGGGAGAGGATTTCTCCAACATAACAGAAGATTCTGCGGGGTTTTAGTGCCAAAGCCTCAGCTGGTTCGTAACACACATCACTGCCCGAGTCGGCGGTGAAAGGAAATTTTGTACACACAGAAATCACTTGACACTGTACAAAAACCTGGGGCCAGAGGACTGGCAGGGTTCTGCATCCACTGGGCTGTTTATTTTCCTGCTCAGGGAGTTATTTGAGACAGGACCCTGCACGACTTGGAAGAAATAAAAACCCTCCACATTCCAGCTGGTTCATCCACTCCCACCCTCCCTGGAACAGCAGAGCAGGGACAGCCTGTCCCAAACCTGCCTGGGACCCTCAGCTTGGTGTTCCAACCCTTGGAGCCAGGTTCTGTTCCTGAACTGAACCAACACACGATGGGGATGAACCTCCACACAACTCTGAAAGGCAGAGGGGCAACTGCAGCCACAAGAAATCCACAAATCCACTGAGGAAACTGTTCTTAGCATCAAATTATGTTTGATATAAATATACAGGGGTGGAATACTAAGAAATCACATTTCTGGGTAGTACCAGAGTGGGGATCCTTTCTCAAAAGAGATTTTAATGCCATATCCCCGCTGGTTTTTTTTAATGCCATATCCCTGTACCTCAAAAAGCCAAGGGAACAGGAGCCATCCTCCACCATGACCACCTGGTCAAGCCAAGCACCTGCTTTGCTCCTCTCTTTTATCAAGGTAGAATTTGTTTTCTCAGTGGATTCTCCATGGAAAGATGCACCTTTCAGTCTGTGGTTTTGGGGGTTTCGGGGGTGGGTGGTACCACTTTGAAGAGACCAATGACATTTTGGAAGGTCGGTGGCAGATTTGCCATGAAGGCAACACTCAGAATTTGCCACACAAACCCGGCCAGCCTCCAAAACCCAGCACTGCCCTACTCGTCACCAACGCCTCCCAAACGTTTCCATTTCCCAGCAGGATTTTTTAAATGCTTCTCCCCACTGCCCACGTTGCTGCAGCCTTTGTTGTGCTCCGTGGAAAGCAGGGAACCCAGCAGCTGCATTCCTCCCACTGCCACCACCACGCCCCAGCTCGTGGCCGGCTGACGGCGACTCTTTGCTAAGTGGGGATCTTTGCTTCTTTCTGATTCTGTTCAAACCCCTCAAATCACATTCAATAGATAAAAACATTCTGATTTTTTTGCCTGAGTCGTGATTTCCCCCCTCTCTGTCCCACATCACGAGGCTGCAGCTGTTAGAGCTGACCCAGAGCGGAGTCACTCCATAATAATTCTCCATCTGAGCTGGCCTGGGAGCAGCGGGGCATTTTTGGGGGTTCTTTCACTCTCAACTTGCAGCAGGAGAGCTGAAACGTGAGTTCCATTATTCTGCATGGTGCCATATCTGTCCTGCAACTGGTGAGCACACAGAGGCTGAACACAAATTCTTGGGGATGGTTTTATGTCCCAATAGAAAATTAAGTTCTGTCGCAGCAGGCACGAAATTCCCAAATGCTGCTCCACCTGCCAGGAGAGTTGTTAACATGGAAAAACAAGGGCTAAACAGGCAGAATGCAAAATATTTGTGAAAATTATCAGTACTAAAGATAGAGTGATAATATAATTAAGTGTTCCACTAGTGAAAAATGAGTTGATAACCAAAATAAACATTCATCCTTTAGGCAGACTTTGGTGGGTGTGGATATTTGGGTTAGCCATTGATAAGGGTATGATGAAATCACTGAGCTCCTGCTGGGTTATTAGAAGATGTCCAGCTTCTTGAAACTTTGCAAATCCCAAAATAACAACTGGAGGTCGTCACATGTAGATGAAAAAGTATTTGCAGGTTTTGCTGATGTAAAGTTTGCCAACATTTTAGGAAGAGGAAGAGAGTTGGGAATGAAACCATTTCTATTCTACAATAAATACAATCCCAGAATCTCTGAATTTGGGAAAGTCCCCCAAAACCATCAGTCCAAGCTGTGCCCAATCCCCACCTTGTCCCCAGCCCAGAGCACTCAGTGCCACGTCCAGGCCTTCCTTGGACACCTCCAGATGGGAACCCAAACCTCCCTGGGCAGCCCCTGCCAAGGCCTGAGCACCCTTTCCATGGGGAAATTCCTCCTGAATGAAAGGTAAGGAAAATCACTGCTGCTAATAAGATAAACAGTTATTTTAGAAAGTTCAAACTGTGTGTACCAACGCCTGAGCATAAAATCTGCTCTCATTTAAATGAAGACCATCTCACGACAAACTCATGACACAAATCTTAAACACAGCTCCTATTTTTACTGAAAACTCCATGACTTGTGTTTCTCTCAAAGCACATCCAAGAAGGAAACTGTGTTCTGTTGGAGACAGAGTGCTCTGCTCTCATTATTCATACCCATGGATTTCAACAATGTAAGAATAAATTGCAGAGGTGAAGAGGGGGAAAATAATTAGGAGTGCAACAAAATGCACGAGCACATTAAGGTGTTAAAAAGGTTGGAGGTGTGAAACCCAAAAATAAACATTCTGCTTAATATCTCAAGGTAATGTTTTGATGTGTGCTAAGCGAATCAATATTTGAAATCGTGGTAGGAGCTTGCATTTCCAGCTGGTGCAAAGGCATAAAAATGGAACAGATTGTATTTAGGGCAAACTCTACCACTGCAGGCTCTGCAACAGCACAAGTTTGCATTTAGTGGCACATAAATGGTGTTATTCTTTGTTGACATTAGGATTAACTTTGTGGATTGACACTAAGGAACTGTAAAAAGGGTTTTAAAACCTCCTCACTTTTGTGATCTCTCCTTAACCACAGCAGCTACTGTAAGCTACCCCAGCTGCCCATAAAGACAACTGGATTTTGAGGGTTTTTTTAAGCAGGATCCTCCCAGGCATGCTCCAGTTTGGAAAATGCCATTGCAAAGACTGCTGGAATGGACCTGCTGGGACTTTCCCTCATCTCAACTATTAGAATTAGAAAACTCCCTAAAAAAACCCTGAAAACTCACCACATGCCTTTCCAAGAGCAATGAACCTGCTGATCTCCTTGTTCTCCTTGGATTGGAAGTCACCACGAGGACCAGCAGCAAATGAAACGGTTTGTGAGGGAAGAAAAATGAAAGTAGAGCCAAGCAAACAGCCTTTGGAATCCCCAGTGGGTTTCAGTTTAGCTTCTCTCTCACCAGAGTTACAATCCTGAAGCTCACAGGGACATTCCTGAGCATCCCAGCAGCCAACCCTACCCATCCCCAGCTGTAGAAAACCCCTCCCTCCTCCAAGAAGAAACACGACAACTCCACACTGGAATGGCTGGGTGGAGTATGGCTGTCAGGAGTAAAAAACAGCATCCAGGGAAAGACCCTGAATGGCTTGTCCCAGAAAAAAAACAACAGGAGACTTTGTAAAACCATGGGACAGGTGGAGGGCAGTGTCCAACAGGACAAGCATCCTTGATTTTGGTGCGTTTCAGGAATGCAGGAAGCTCAGTTTCCTTCAGAACCTGTCCTTTGTGCCCAGGCATAATTTATTCACTCATCCCACTTCCAGAGAGCTAAAGGGAGCTGAACTGAGCCAGGCCTGCTTTCATCTGAGACAGCAAAACTTCCGTGGTTAACTCAGTTTAGATGGTGCTTCAGTGAAAAAAAATCGAACAACTTTGATTAGACCAGGCTGGGGCAAATTCCTCTTCCCTGTGAAGGTGGGAGGCCCTGGCACAGGGTGCCCAGAGAAGCTGTGGCTGCCCCTGGATCCCTGGCAGTGCCCAAGGCCAGGTTGGACGGGGCTTGGAGCAGCCTGGGACAGTGGAAGGTGTCCCTGCCCATGGCAGGGGGATGGAATGAGATTATCTTTAAGGTCCCTTCCCACCCAAACCATCCCAGGATTCAGTGATTCCGACGAGAGGAGAGGGGGAGAGAGCTCAACCAGGCCACCAAGGCCCAGCCACGCTCCAGGTGGGAGGACACAGCCCAGTGTGGGACAAAGCCAGTGCCCAAGCAAACCTGGGACAGCCCCCAGTGACACTTGGAGGTCACCAGCAGCACCAGCAGATGCCAACTTAAGGCTCAGGCATTGCAGGGAGCCAAATTCCAGGGCAGCTGAGCCTCTGTGGCTCTGCCAGCGGGCCGGTCTCCACACAGGCCCAGCCCCGCCACCATGGAGGAGGTCCATCCTCGTGGCCAATCTGACAAATGCCTTATGATTACTATTATTTTTTTTAAGTGGGCCTGTTCTCTCTGGGTCACTTTGCTCCAGCCTGCCCAGCCCTGGTAATAATGAGCCGAGGCTGGTTAAGCAGCTAATTAGCATGCCGTTTGTTAGACGAGTTAAGAACGTAATTATTGTGAGTAGGCAGAGCCTGCCGATGGAATGCATTTTGAAGGTTACCATAGGAATCCTTCCTCGCTCTATTCATTCCCAGTGTAATACTAATCACTATCATAAGGAAAGGATTGCTTGGATATAGACTGTAGGTTAACATCTGATTAGATTGCCAGGGAACAAAGCCATCCAGGCACTTTGTTTGTTAACCCTTTTGGGGCCTGCCCAAGTGTCCCGACCTGCAGGAAGAGCTCCCTGCTGCTGGGTCCCCTCCCCTGGGCTCTTTGGAGTCCCAGCTGCAGGGCTCAGGGCTGGGATGGAGGAGGGCAAGGACGAGTGCTGCCTCCAAACGGGCTGGAATTAGGGAGGGGTTCACCCTAAGAGGCACAGGAAGCCATCCCTTTTGTCACTGGTAGGTCCCCAGTTGGCACAAAGAGCCATCCTTCCCTGCTTTTATCACTTGTAGGTCCCCGGTTTGCACAAAGAGCCATCCTTCCCTGCTTTTGTCACTGGTAGATCTCCAGGTGGCACAAAGAGCCATCCTTCCCTGCTTTTGTCACTGGTAGATCTCCAGGTGGCACAAAGAGCCATCCTTCCCTGCTTTTGTCACTGGTAGATCCCCAGTTGGCACAAAGAGCCATCCTTCCCTGCTTTTATCACTTGTAGGTCCCCGGTTTGCACAAAGAGCCATCCTTCCCTGCTTTTGTCACTGGTAGATCCCCACTTGGCACAAAGAGCCATCCTTCCCTGCTTTTGTCACTTGTAGGTCCCCAGTTGGCACAAAGCCATCCTTCCCTGCTTTTGTCCCATGTAGGTCTGTCAAGGGTAAGTTGAACTGGGTAACTCCAAGATCTGTTTAAAACGGTATCTGGGGAAAACTAAAGAGCAGAATTCCAGCATTTTTATTTCTGTGAAAGCCATGGCTCCTCAAGCTTCCAGTGTGAGATCCCACAAAAAAAACCAAACCCTGGGCATGGACTCATCCAAGTGCTATCACAGCTCAGCACTCGCAGGGGGCTCAGAGTGAAAAGCCAACCACCACCAACCTCCATCCCACCACCAGCACGTGCCCACATTCCAAATTATTCCAGGGAACCCATGGGCACACTGCCTTGGGCAAGCCCATGCAGATACCACTGCCCCCAAGGGACGCTGGTGCTCTCAGGCATTTCCATGTTCCTCCAACCCCATCAGCAGGAGAATCCCAAGATGCTCCAAGCCCAAACTTCTCTCCCACCCTCCCAAAGCCCCGAGGAGCTCAGTGCCCAGGGCAGGGCCTGCCCGGTGCCATTCCTGGTGGGTGAGGATCAGCCAAAAGCTGGGAGCGTGCTCCCTTTTATCAGGCAGGAAACCCAGGAGCGTTTGCCCTTTGTTCCCCTGCCCCCGAAAGTCGCAGCCGGAGCTCGCAGCTCCGCTCTAAAGGGCCCTGGATGTTCATTAAATCGCCTCTGCATATTTTGCTCCTTATTTTTTTTTTCTTTCTTTT
>VYXD01006829.1:0-52229 GCA_013397195.1 Hylia prasina
CTGTATCACCTTCCCCAACAAAGTCCTAAACTATAATGGAGTTGATTTTCAGACTGTGCTGAAAAGGAGAGTGAGTAATAGTCACAAGATACTTGTGATTTGGGTCATTGCTATAATTATTTTAGCAACATAATTAAGTCTCAATCAACTGAAGTCACTAAGCACTGTAGTAAACAGTGCAGTACAAATAACTGCTGAAAGTAATTTAGATAATGCTTCTTGCTAAATTCTACTTTCACTGTCAAGCTCTCTAATAAAAAGGTATTTTCGTGGGAGGCCTTGCTTTGAAAACTATTTTATTCTTTCTACTCCTCAAATGCAATAAAATTAAACCTTATCTATTGCTAGTCAAGCTTCTAGAGCTTGCAAGACAGTTATTATTTGTGCTTACAATAAAAGTCAATAAAAATGGTAAGCATAGAGCAAAAAATGGAAATAATTAACTTCTGCAACCCACATTTTTTTCAATTGTTTGTTTCAGAGATTGCCCCTCAAAATACCTCTCTTTTCAGTCTTTCTTTCATATGCCTGCATTAAGCTGATCAGAAGGTTGAAATTCAGCCCTCAAGAATACCTCACAGTGGGAAGAATTTTGCATTTGATCTTTTCCTCTGTTCCATGCTGTGTGGAAAGTGTTCCATTTTATAATGTAAAATAGTGTTTAAATGATGAAAATCTGCATGCAAGCTCAGAGAAAAAGAAACAAAAACACAACCAAACCAACTGATCAAACAGGTTTGAATTCTAGTCAAGAAAAACAAAGTATTTACTATTTTTTTTACTGATCCTTTGCTCCACACTCTGTTTTTATGAGACTATTTTCACTAAATGAATAATCATATCATAGCAGATTGGACAAATGAAGGCCCTTTATGTGTCTTTATGGAAGAAGTGCTTTTTCACTTACAAAGTTACATTTTCAAAACTTAGCATGCATGCATGTGTAAGTGTAGGATATATATATATACCTAAATATAGCTGAAAGATCATTGATAAATATTATAATGGTCACTATTTTTGTAATTTTATCCATATTTTAAAATATTCCTATATAGCACAAAAAAAACCAAAACCAAAGCCAAACAAACAAAAAAGTTCTGTTCTGCTTTTCAGAGAAATTAGTTCATTCTTCAATTTCATCCAATGTCAACCTAATAGAGGAGGAGGGTAGTCTGTTCTGCTCTACAGATAATTACATGACTTGCAGAGCTGATGTTTTTCTTTCCAAAGAAAATGGAGGAAAAAAAAATAAAAAAATGGAGCTATTGTGCTATTTACCAGCATTCTTTTGCATTGTGACTCACAATCTGAAAGGAAATATATCACTATGGATATCAGTTAGCCATTGCTAACACATGCCATATTTAGATGATTGAATTTAATATGGTTGCAGACAGATAGAAAACAATAAATATGTCAGGACAGCATTTCTAATGCTACAGTCAGTGTTCACAGCTGGGATGGAAGTCTCTGTCTGGGTTCAAGGGTTTCAATTTATTTCTGCACCTTTAGCTTTCCTCTTCAGATGAGTTTTTTCTGTGTCAAAGGTAAAGATATCTGTTGAAGGAAGTCAAAGGTGTATTCTGTGACTGAAAATAAAAAATGTTTTGTTTTAGAAGAACATTAACCTACTCTGTCAAAGCCAATAACAGATTTTTTTTTGTTACTTGCAAGAAACAAAATGAATTTTATTGACTAGAACTTCAGAATAGAACGTGAACAGCAATGTGTGAAAGCAGGCTCTCCACTGTGGAAAGCAAGGCACAAATTAAAAAAAAAAGTAATCTCCTTCTTTATAATTCTGTTCCGCTGTATTTGATTAATTAGAAGAACCCTCCTCCCTTTCTTCTCTCAAATTGTTATGTCAAGGGAATATGATATTAATTGAAAATTCTTCTTTCCCCTCAGGTATCCAAATGTTCATATGGCAGGATTAATCCTTCCTGTTAATTTGATTACTAATAAAAAATTACAGGTTTTATTTATTGCTCAGTTTAATAATTAATTTCCCCCATCTGCTGTTTGACAACACTGGACTATGCTGAGATGATAATCATAAATATTAAAGGCTGATAGATTTCTGCCAATTTATGCCAAAATAAAATTTTCCCTGTGCACAAGCACTATCCCATTTTTGCTGGCAATGCTGTTACCCTACATAAACAGTGGAAAGCAGGCCATGTTTTCAGGGTTCATAAAAAAATTACTGAAATCAATAATGAAAATCAACCCAAATGGAGTTCGGTGCAGAAATAATGTACCTTACCAATTTTTTCATGGACTCAAAGAACAAGTTAGATGCCTATTTTATGTCTGAAAAAACCTTTTTCTCGGTGCTAATTGCAAAAAGGTTCATCTCTGCTGAAAGAAAATTAGGTCAGTTGAACTGAGAACAATATTATCTGCTCCAGGGAAAATTTAAGCTTATGGCTTTATGGATAGGTACAGGCTACATGTATAGATACCTATTTCCCTCCATATCTGTAGATATATAAAAATACAAGACTTACATGTGTGCACATATGTGCACCAAAGCTAAATATACTTCCAAAACGACACAAAGTCCTTATTTTTTACTTTGTACATCTGGGGTAGCTTGTAAATGATAGGAAAACACTATTTCAGTTAGTAATAGATGTTGCTTTTGCAGTTGATGTTACTTTCAAATCCAAACTGCATTTGACTTTGCCAAAAGGCAAATAAACTAATATAGTAAGCCAGTTTTTTACTAGTAACACAGTGTAAACACATGTAAATGATGTTGATAACACTAACATAAAAAAATAAAAACAAAAAAACCCCACCCAAAACCAAAACCAAACAAAAACAAAAAACCCTGAAAATGAAGACCAAACTGATATTCTTCTTCATTTACTCAAAAGTAGAAAGTTAATTCACTTTGGATGAATATAGGTCTTAGTAAACAACCTCTATACAGAGAATTTTCATTTTGAATAACTAATTTAGATAGGAATCAAAATCAGAGGCCAAACCAAAATAACTTAGCACAAACTACAGTCTAGATCAGTAGCAATACCACAGATGGAGTATGATTTTTGGTTGTGCTTTGAATTTCAGAAAACTGAGAGCTTTTATGTTCAAATCTCATACCATTTTTTCCTTCCAAATATCAACTTACCTTTTTCTTACACACTCCCCCTGCCAGAAAAAGAAGAAAAATTTTAAAAAAGGTAGAGGAGTGAGAAAGAATTTACTTAACTTTCTACACAAAAGAAAATGTAAGACTGAACAAGAATTCTTTTGGATATTTTGAATGTTTTATTACCATACTAATCTTAAATAATAACTTGTTAATGTACATTTTGGTTGAATTGATGTCATAATTATTTCAGGGGAAAATCAGTTTTACTCCATAAAGATTGACTTCCTATACTTAAAATTTCTTTGCATTTACCTATAGTTTGTGAATGAATTATGCTAAGCTTTAGAAAGTGTTATACTATGCAAGTATTGAACCAGTTGTGTTGTGAGAGGGATCTAAGGCAAAGTACTCATTCAGGAATCATCAGCTTTGGCATAGAGTGGTATTTCTGAACTAGCCTTTGGACTTCCTCCAACTTCTTTAGAGCCAAAGTCAATTCCACAGGGAAACAACAAGTATGAAGAATAGGGAAAACTGATTCTCTGTCTTGAAAGTGGAGAAAGCCAAAATAATCATATGAGTTTTCTATGAAAGGAAATCAATTTTAAAGAAATTTTAAAGAAAAAAAAATAAAGGAATTTTAAAGAAAAACAATGCCTAAAATTAGACTTCCGCCTCTCTGTAAATCCTTGAATTTTGAGCTTTTGATAGATGATATAGCAAAATCTCCTTACTTTTTACCTCTATTTGTAATGAATTTAATTTTTATTAGTGTGCAAAACCTAAAATATAAAATATATGGGCATTTTTTACCCTTTAAAATCTGAATTTTATCAGGAAAACTATTTTCTTTCGGTGACATGGTGGGTGCAACTTCGTAGCATCTTTGTGACATCTCTTACTAGAATTTATCTGCATCCTTTAATTAAGGGGTTATGTCTATATCCTATATATATAAAAAAAGAAAAATAATGACCTTTACTAAATTCTTCAGGCTTCATTTAGCTTACATAATATATCCTTACTGCTGAAATAAGTCTGGTTATACAAAATATTACACAGGAAGAAGTTCAAAAGAAGGCATTTCCTTCAATTGTATGTGCTCAGTGGAGGAGTACAGGTTTCATGTCTTTTTATTCTAGCTCAATAACTGACAAGAAGCAGAGTATCTTTCCAAGGCAGTGTATCTGATAATAGCCACCTGCAACTTAGAGGTTGATTCTATGAATTTCACTCCAAAATTGTCTGTGTATATTTTTATAAAATGTTTACCAAGAATTAGAAATGAAGCCTCATTGGCTCAAATAGGAAAGGCAGGTAGAAGAACATGACACATGTCAGATGCTAATCTTTGATATTAAGCTGACAGGAAAGTATCAAAGCATTCTGCTATCTCACATGAAGGTACAGAGATTTGTTTAATAACCAAATACTTCTAAGGATCTGATAATATCACTACTTACATGCCATGTTTTGAAAGCACAAGGCATCCACCACTCTTCCTGGAACCTCAGGGAATGTTTGTTTTCCGCATGCTATAAAAGCATGAGATAAGAAACCATGCAATTATACACAAAAAAGATCCTTGCACTACTCAGGGGTGAATGAACTGGGATGGTGGGTAATATTTTTTAACTTATCTCTATTTAACTGTGGATATGTGAGACCTATTTGTGTTGTTAAGTGGTACAAGTGTTTTAAGGGGACTCCATTGATATCTCAGACTAAAGCTGACATAATTTTGCATCTCACATAGTGTTCAAAATGGACAGCAAATGAACCAAGGAAAACCTGAGTAGCAAGTAATGCTGATGAAGAACAAACCAGTTTATGAGTCTGGTAAGAAAGTGTCACAGAATCATAGAATATGCTGAATTGGAAGGGACCCATAAGCATGATTCAGTCCAGCTCCTGGCCCTGCACAGGGGCCATTTCCAAGAATAACATCACGAACCCAAGAGTATTGTCCAAATGCTTCTTGAACTCTGTCAGGCTTGGTGCTATGACCACTGCCCTGAGGAGCCTCTTTTAGTGCCTAACCACCCACTGGGTGAAGAACATTTTCCAGATATCCAGTCCAAACCTTCCCGGACACAACTTCAGGCCATTCCCCCAGGTCCTGTCATTGGTCACCACAGAGAAGGGATCCATTTCTGTCCCTCCTCTTCCTCTCATGAGGAAGTTTCAGACTGCAATGAGGTCTCCCCTTAGTCTCCTCCAGGCTGAGCAGACCAAGTGACCTCAGCTGCCCCTTGTACGGCTTTCTCTCCAGACCCTTCACCCTCTTCACAGACCTCCTTTTGATGCCTCCAATAGTTTTAAATCTTTTCTTATTTTGTGGCACCCAAAACTGCCCCCAGCACTCAAGGTGAGGCCACCCCAGCTCAGAGCAGAGCANGAGCCCCCCCCAGCTCAGAGCAGAGCAGGACAATCCCCTCCTTTGCCTGGCTGGTGATGCTGTGCCTGATGCCCCCCAGGATGGGTTTGGCCCTCCTGGCTGCCAGGGCACTTCTGGCTCATGTTCAACTTGACAGTGACCAAGACCTCAAGGTTTCTTTCTATGGAGCTGTTCTTCAGCCTCTTATTTTCTAGTCTGTCCATAAGTCCAGGTTTGCCCCATTCCAGGTACAGTATCCAACACTTTGTTTTTAAACTTCATGCGCGTGATGATTGTCCAGCCCTCTGATTTGTTGAGGTCCCTCTGCAGGATCTCCCTGCCCTTGAGATAGTCAACAGCTTCTCTCACTTTTGTACTGTCTGTGCACTTGCTTACTCTCCCTTCCAGTCCTGCATCCAAGTTATTGATGAGTAAGTTAAAGAACACAGGGCTCAGAATGAAGCCCTGTGGAACCTCCCTAGTCACCAGTTTGATGTCACCCCATTCACTATAACCCTTTGTGCCTGACCTGTGAGCCGGTTGCTCACCCGTCACTTGCTGTGTTTATCCAGTTTTGTGCTGGATGTTTTGTTCAGAAGGATCTTATGAGTGACAGCATGGAAAGCTTAACTGAAATCCAAAAGGATTACATCAACGGACTTCCCTTGATCAACTAGGTAGGTTACCTGGTCATAAAAGGAAATCAGGTTTACTAAAACAGGACTCACAAAGCTGTGCTGACTGTGGTCAATGATTGTGTTGTCTTTTAGTCTTTTAATATCTCTCAGAATAATCTTCTCCAAGGAAAGAGAGGAAAACTTCAGGAATTTCAATGTTTCCTAAACTTACACCACCTGTAGAATATAAGAAATACCTTTATAAGAAGATAAAAATAAAATGCTCTGTATGCCTGAATATATTTAATGATTACATGAAGACTTGGAAGATTACATAGCATTTTTCTTTTACATCATTTCAGAAATTAAAGTAGGAAACACACTAAGCCAAAACAGAGTTTACTGGACACTAGAAACTGAATACAAGCTTCTCTGTTTGCCCCTCTGGGGAAAGATTTGGATGTCCCAAATGTCTTTCTGCAATACTGAGCTGCATGTGTCCGATACTCCACAGGGAAGGAGAACCGCATCAGTGTTCCTCTACTTCTTCCTTAATTAAAATGTAACACTTTCCATGAAAATTAAATAGTTTCAAAGGAAAGCATTCCCTGCTTATAAAAATATTCTAGCTCCCACAAGTCTAGAGACCATTTTAGCTCATCTTGATAACTGATTAATATAACCTACAAAACTGAACATGACAAAAAGTAGCAGTTCTTATGTACTAGTTACATATGCAATGCTTAAAGTTAAATAGGAGCTTTCCATCCAACATTGGAAGCTAATCAGTTCCAAGTTAAAGAGAAACAAATATTTAAATGATTACAAATACATCATATAAAATAGATACTTATTATATTGCATATTTATGTATGCATATGTATGAGGCTCATTTATGTAATTTCAACTACTTTCCGTCAAATATTTAACATTTTCTAGCTATACAAAGTCTGACATTATCTGAGTATTTTTAATTTATTTTTACATTTAAAGATGGACAAATTCAGTATAAGCCCAAAAGGAAGTCTGGTCTGGGGAGGGGAGGGGAGACATAAATTAGATAGAACTCACAATGACCATCTAGTCCAACTGCCTGACTTTTAGGGCTGAACAAAAGTTTAAGCATATTATTAAGGATATTATCCAAATGACTCTTAAACACTGACAGACTTGGTGTGTCAAACAACTTCCTAGGAAATCTGTTCCACTTTATAACCAATCTCTGAAGCAGAGTTTCCTAATATTCATGGAGAGGATTTCTATGATGGGTATGGCAACAATATTGCAGCTGATGTGGTCTGGTCTACACCACTTACCTTCTACAGCAAAAATCTCTGAATTTCTCCCAGAGAAAATAATAAAAGAAAGGATATTTTCTTAGTTAGTAATAAAACAAAACGAAAACCAAACCAAAACAAAAACAAACAAAAATCCCTAAAAATTTGGATTAATGTAAATAAGACATTATGATTTTTTTTCTTAACCATGTTTATCAAGGGAGTTTATAACACAATAAATTAAATGAATTCATATAATTGGCTTGGTCACATCTAGTAAAATACCTACATACAATTAATTTTATTTTTTTTTTTTAGTGGGAAAAGAATCATGTTAGAATCATAGTGTTTTGCTTTCCTAACTAGGAAAATCTGTCAATTTCACTGGATGTTACCCATTAGTTATGAAGATGCTACATTTCTCTTTCCCTATTAATATCCTCATCACTACCACTTATTAAATTTCTTTTAATAATTTGTTATTAAAAGGCTGTTGTACAATAGACTTTGTTGACCCTAGCTTGTGACTTGAGTTCTTTTTTAAATTATTCTCTGATTTTTCAATTTTATTAGGATTAGAAAGCCTGAAGTTAAATATAACAAAAATAGGCAAGTGTTTGTTATACTAAAGAGCTTTTACAAGGTCATGAAATCAGATGCAGAGGAATTCAACAGGATTTCCATGGATCTACATTGCTCACTGGGATTTCATTAGGAATTTATATAAATGGATGCATTTATATGAACATGTCTATAATTTTTCACTAAAAATGCATAAACATTTTTAGCTAAATTCAGTGCTGTTGGGGAAGAAGTATGTATGAATCAAGCAGTATCTCATATGTTATCTTTTTCCTAAAAACTCTCAACACAGCTGGTTATATGACATTTCATAATGTCACAGATGTCAATTGTTCTTTTTTCAAAATGATAATAGGATGACTTTTACTCTCAGCTCCTTTCATACGTTCACCCACTTGCATTATTTCCATCTGCTGTTACGGTCCATTTTCCATTCTAAGGCAATATGGTGATATTTCTCCGTGATGTTGTCAGTATAAGTAAAGAGCTTGCACTGTAGTTTAATTTGGGTTTCCTCCTGCTCGTCTTGCACTTTTTACACATGCAAAGGTCCTGCTAGCCAGAAGTTGGAATGCCTGATGAATAGAAATTAGACCTTTTGTCTGTGTGCACTGAGTGGAATTTGAGCACTGAGTAACAGCTCTGGCATGCTGGGTGGGGTTTCTTCATTATTAGTTTGTGGTTGTATCATTTACAGATATTTTGTGGGGCTTGCTCTTTTTGTGATTGCACTGTATATGCTGGAACACATTGGACAGTTCAGGAATGAACAAAAAGGGAAACAATAATTTCTTTTGCTTCATGTCTTCCATAGTGAATGTACTGGGCATTATATGGAGATTACATCTAAGAAAAGTTTCATACAAATAACTGAAGCAAGTCAGCAACTATGCACTAAGTTGCTGGGACTCTTATGAAATCAGATCTTTGGAGCAAAAAGAAAAAAATCTAGACCTTCAACAAATTCATCCTACTCATAATAATATCTAACAGCAATTAAAAAAAAAAAAATTCAAGGTCAGGTTGGATGGGGCTCTGAGCATACATACTCTAGTGGGTGGTGTTCCTTTCCCATGGAGGGGGAATTGGAACTAGATGATATCTAAAGTGCCTTCCAATCCAAATCACTCTTTGATTCTATGTAATGCAGTACCTTTGTTGTTCAGACAGGTTCCTGTTAGTCCAAACAAGTATCAGAACAGAGAAAAGAAAGCTCTATTGTAAATACAGCCAACATATTAATTAAGTAGAAAGCTGTGCATGGATTACGTCAAAAAGCTAATGACAGTCAAGTATCAAGAAGCAACTACAGTTTAAGTTTCAAGAAACTATTGGGCAGAGCAGAGCACACTATTGCTGCCCACAAATATAGCTGGAGGGAAAGGCCAAGGTTTTCTTAAGTGGGAAGAATAACTTATGAAGAACTTTTAGTGAGAAGGAAACCAGTGGTTATAAACTGGCCAAGCAGAGATTCTTTGGAGATCAGGGAAATGCTAACTATTTTTAATCAATATATGAAATCGTTATTTGTAGTAGCAAAAGTAGGTTGGTTCAAAAGTTCCCTCTAAGGTCACATTCCTCCACAATTTGTTGAATAACAAAACCAGGATGAAACTGCAGAAACTAGCGCTGTGCATTCAGGTTATACTTTTTCATTTTCTTAAGGAAAAGTTTGCTATAATAGCAGTTTGGACTTGTTTCAGACATCACCAAAATGCCACAATGTAGTTGAAAAGAGGTCTAAGGCATTAAAATGTTCAGACTTTAGGGCAGTGGAATTCCTGGAGAGACAGAAAGCTGATTTCAAGAAGAAAGAGTTTTGAGAAGGCACTGTTGAGCTACTTCAGGTACAGAAATCTAAGATAGTAAGCATATCTGGAGTGCAGCTATGATCTTAATACACAGGTGTCTAAATATTGCAGGAGCAAAATGCTTTGTCTCACAATCCAGGATGCAAACTTGGATTCTTTACCATCTAAACAGACCTCACAACTGCTATCAGTTAATTGGACAACTACACAAGCAGAGACAGGAAATGAAATGTGCATTGCTCTAATCCAAGTTGATAAGATTTGATGTTTAAGGGAAAGTTAAATAAGGAATACAGAAAGAATGGGCTGTAACTTTATATTTTAGAAATACAAAAATCTGGATTGGAATAATGTTATTTTTTCCTTGCCATTATATCTGGATGAATTTTTTTAAGTCAATTGATCATTTCCATCCCAAAAAATTAAATAAAATAAAGTACTTATCAAAATACTGTTGAAATATGGGCAAAATTTTAGGAAAATCAAGGTCTGGCTATATTGCTAATGTTCTTCTGTGTCTAGTGGAAATTTCATACACAATATGTTACTATGATAGCAGAAGAATTAGAATGATGATTTTTATTGAGTTATAAATTGCCTATTGAAAATTATTTAGGACTGACTTTTTAAGTCTTCAGATTTTCTTGCTTATCATTATGCTGACATAAATTTTGAGTTATTAATGTTATATATTAAGTCAGTGATTTTAACCATGAAGCATAATCTACATCCTAAATCTTCAAATTATATTCTGTAGCTTGCTTATATTTTAAATTAAACATTGCATATACCTGTACTGGTAAAATACATAATTTTATGGAATTACCAGTGTACTCTGGTGTATGGTGCCTTGAAATTGCCTCATTTGCAGAGGATGCTATAAGTGCATATTTCCCTTGGTTTTTAAATTTTACTTAGCTGTAAACTCACAGTCTGTGAAGGCCAGGGTCCTACCAAACTCCTTTTCGGTTTGAATCCAGGCTTTTTGAACATGTATTGTTCAAATGCTTTTAAATTAGCATCTGTTGTACTTCAGTGCATGGATATGTTGAGATAAATGCCTTCAGAGCAGGAAATATGAATTGGAAATTATTCCACATAAGATTTCCAGCTACAGTCTTCAGGGTAGGTGCCAAAAGAGTGGTGTTTTAGTGGTTAAAAGATAGAAGAAAAACAGTGATGTGCTCAACTATCCAGAAAATAGTTGACCTTATTAATAATATAGGTTCTTCATGTCCTTTCCCAAATGGTGTTACTTTTTCCAATATTTTATCAATGAAAACCAAAATAATACATTGATAGTCTGTGTTTGATAAAAAGCTAAAATTGCATCATTCTTTATGAAAAAGAGGTTTGCACAAGCCAGAAATGGTGTTAACATTGAATAAATCTGCCCGTTCCTTCACTCATCAGAAACGTATAACTTCGCATTGAGTTTGAAAGTTATGGCAAAAAAATCTCTTTAATTTCTTTTATGCTTCTTGAATCTAAGTTGCATGGATTTAAACCACTTCTTTAATTTAAAAATTATCTACAAAGAATCATTATAAAGTGGAAACATGCTCATCATTTTCAAGAGCAAAGAGAATGAAAAGGAGATGCTTCAGCTCTTTCATGAAATGAAGACAAAGTAAAATTATACCCTTATTTATAAATGTAAATGTTATTGTCATGGTGTCACATTCTCAGTTACACATATATTGTCACTGCTTCTGAGGAGATTTTCATGTGGCAGTTATAGGATAAGGTTCTGTTTGATTTTTATTGCAGAAAATTAAATTGAATAATCACAATACCTTAGCTCAGATCTTCAGATGTGTTAGACTGCATCAAGACCTCATTAGGTAATCCCATAAAACTACAAAAGTTAGAAAACTCCTAGGAAAAGGTGAATGTTATGTGACTATGTACTAGGTATATGATATGATGATGATGTTACGATATGATGAGATGAAATGATGAGATGAGATGAGATGAGATGAGATGAGATGAGATGAGATGAGATGATGTGTTGGTTTTGGGAGGAGTCTAATGTATTTGTCAAAAAAGTATCTTCATTCGCCCTAAAAGTAGTTTCAAAATCTTCCTTAAACAGAAAGTCCCTCATAGTTTCCAAGGAAGAAGAGGAATTATGTGGGGTTTGTTTTCATTTTTTTCTTAGAAATAGTTAAGTGATAGAAAAAGAAGCCTTTCACTGCTCCCATTTACAAAAAACCAGGAATGAAGGAATTACGATATTATGTGATTTTAACTCCAGACATTGCTCTTTTACTGTAATCCCTTACCCTATATTAGATTTTATAGTTGATGTTTGGAATTCTTCCTCCTCGAATTTCACTTCTTATGCTTTAGTGAAAGGATTTTAAACACTTATTTTTGAACCATTCTCCAAATTCATCACATTATTGAATGAGAAAGCATCTTGAAACAGAAAGATTTAAAGTTTTTTGAATAAAAAGAAGCCAAGAGAGAAATTAAGAAGAGATTCTTGAGTGAATCTTATAGCAGACATTTTGATGAAGGCCTTGTGTCTACACAGTAGATAGTGAATACTGCTGGCCAAGGGGTTGAGGGGCTTCCTGAAGTTCTGAGTCACTGCTATGGGGTTAAAAAATAATAAAAAAAAGAATTTATAAACTTTGAGAGGAAATGAAATGTCTCCACTGCATATTTTGAATTTTACATTGGCTGCAAAGACAATGTGCCGAACTAATATTTTCCAGGAGACATTTTGTTTTGTCTCACTCCATTACTCAGTTCCCTGCTCAATGTTCAGCTTCTCCTACTGAGTCACTGATTGCCCAAGGTGAAGAAAGCTTTATACAGAAATAAATTAGTTTGACTTATTTTTACACTTGATTTTATTTTTCTTCTTTACTGCTGAGAGGTAGGAAACGAAATTATCTTTTTAAAACCTCCAATGTTCAATTCTAATATTTAGTTCTTAGTCACATTTAATACTTATGCTTCATAGTAAATGAAATAATTTAATTTCAAGAGATTATATTACTGGTTAGGACAGAGAACAAAGATCTGCTTGTGAACAATTTTTAAGCAACATTACAAAAAAAAATCTATGAACAATTCATAAAGTTGTGCTAACTAAACAATATTTTGGGTACTCATTTTCTCCTCAAAAATTGATTAAATAAACAGTCAGTTAGTTTATAAGGACACCTGTCCCTCCCTGCTTAACACTGAACTTCCAACAAGCAAGAAAAGAGTGATATTTAATCTTATGTGTAACATTACGCATCTTAAGTATTCTCACTTTTTCCTTTGGATTTCTTTCATTCTGTGTTTAAATAGTATTTTCTTCCCAGAGAGACATAGGAAAAGACAGGCATTCATACAAATACCTGTTTGCATAGACACCATGCATTGGAATAAAGGTCAAAAAGTTTCAAGTTCTAATGTCTACAGTAAAGTTTAATTACAAAATAGGTCAATTCAAGCATTAGTCAAACAGAAAGTTCTCAGTTGTGTGCAAGAAATATTATATTTTTTAAAAAGTATAAAACACAACCAGTTGAAGTTAATGTCTTCAGAAAATCCTCTAAATAAGGATAAGGAAATATTTAAGGTCCTATTTAATAGTGTAAATTTATGGAGCAGTAGATAGTTACTGGTTTGTGTCTTAGTTAAAATAAACAGAAAAGATATTTCACCGAAGTCTATTTCTTTAGTAAATTGAATTAAATTCTATGTAAAAAGTAAATTTTATAGGAAATGATACCTCAGCTCCCAAATCTGATGCTGTAATCCGACGCATGTAAAATGCCAGGAGGAAAGGAAAATACTTGTTGAATTAGAATTTGGAGATGACACCCAGGTGAGGGGATGCTATTGTGGGTTTTTTATGATCATGAGCTGTTTTATACACTTTCGTTTTTCATGTTAACTCTCACAGAAAAAAATTGTTTCCTGTATTCAGCACTCAAACCAAGAACACATTTTTTCTGGTCATCTGTTTTCCTAGGAGCAAATTTACACTGTGGCAGATTAATGGCAAAGCAAACTCTGGAACACCGGGGCTGGTCTCTGTTCAAGCGTGTTTATCTCCACAAGGGTTTATTATTGAAAATTTAGCACTCAGTTGGCTTTGTGCAGAGATAAAGCATTGGGCTGGCAAGGTGTGCACAGGAGTATTAACAATGTACCACAACTAAATTGACTTTAAGTGAAAAGACACACCAGGACAAACTTTAGAGATCCTACCAGCAAGCATTCATTCTTTTGACAACCCAGTTCTTTATTCAGGATAAGAGGACTTCATTGTATTTTGTTATACTTGCAGTATAGAGGGGTCTTTTGTTGGTCTTTACCCAGTTTGTTTTCTGCAGCCATCTGACAAGCACCAGTAAAAATTGACATAGCACGTTGTCAGAATGGACCCTAGGGAGCTGTTAATTACTGTTAGAAAAAAAAGCTGTCTGCCAGCTCTGTTCTCTATCACTTAATCTACAGATTTTAAGACCTCTCAGTCTCCATTCTACAGAGAAGACTCCTTGGGACTGAACCGTCAGTTCTGAAGTATTTAAGTTTGTATGAAATAGTTTTGGATGAAAAGCTCTTTGAAAATAGTGTTTCTTATGTGCTCAACTTAATCAAGCTAAGCCATAATAAAGAATCCCATTCTTTCTACACCAAAAGTAAAACTAGCAACAGAAGATAAGATACCCTTTGTAGTTAAGTTTACCTGAGTCACATTCATTTCATTGGGGGAAAGAAAAATATTTTGTCTTTTCAAAGCTCTGTGCTTGAGAAATCTTACATTTATGACTCATTCATGTTCGCCCATAGACCAAAGATTCTCAATGTGTGACCTGACAACATAGAATTAATAGTAAACTTAGTCCTCTGGAGTTCACAGACAATACTAATAAAAATTCTCATTAATCTGGTTGTTTTGTAAGAGCTACTCCATGTATCTATTTCAGTCAGATGAGTGTTAGAACCCATTAAAGATTTTTACGGGAAAGGTACATCTTTTCAATTCTTTGTCCCATGTCAGCACTCTCCCATTTGCTCTCAGTCTCCCATGGTCCAAGTCATCAAGTTCTGTGTTTCACTCCCACTTGAAATTCCACCACACTCTTAAAAATTACCTTAAAAAATAATAATTAATGTCTTCCTCAAATCAACACATTTTCTTTAAGAGTCTTTACTCTGTTAAATTATGTCAATATGTGTGTCTATATATAACTACAAATAAATTGCTGTTTGTTTTAAAGCTTCTATTAAGTTTCATTTTTAAGGCAATACTATAGATCTTAGAAGAAATGACTCATTTTTACCTCCAGATCCATAAGTCATAGCAACAAGCCTTTCGGAAATAAACAGTGTCTCGGTCATTATAAGTGAGAACCCTGCTTAAATTTTATTTCTCTGTGTTTTATAGCAGGTAAGATTACAGCTTTATAGTCTCTTATAACCTTCTAAAAAAGAAAGGAATCACTCTATGCTTTGGTCTTGGTCTCTACTAGAATTCTTTCATAGGAAAACTGTGAAGTAGTTTCCATGAATAGAGATTAAGTTCAGAGTATCTGATCTGTGCCTTTGCTTGTGTTGATGGGTACAAGTTCTGTGTCAGAAGTGTAAACCAGAGCAGATTGGAATGGGGCCCAAAACTGGCCTTTGCATTATTACTTCCCCCAAGTACAAAAGTATAATATCTTTTCCCACTAAAATTTAATCCCCTCTGCAAGCCTGCACAAGTTAAACTCATCTCAGAGTGACTGGTTAGCATCATTAGATATTTATAAAAGTTTATTTCTACAATTATTGATATTTATTGTACAATAACGGGTACAAGATAATGCAAGAATTCTGAATTTTTGCTCAGTATTTAAAAAAAATTCCTTTATGATATTCACTAATTATTTGAACATGAACAAAATTAATGACTTTCAGTAAAGTTGTTATTTGCATCATTAATCACAGATCTTACTGTTATGTCTTATTCTTTTTGAGAGGAAAGGGGAAAGGGGAGCGGGAGGGGAAGGGAAGGGGAAGGGGAAGGGGAAGGGGAAGGGGAAGGGAAGTGTTCCTGAGTGTTACTACTTTTATTACACATGTTTAAAAGAAAAATATTTTCTGGTTGAATATTTCCATTTATGCTTTTCAGTCTTCTTAGTGGCAAGTTTTACTGAATGAAAAATATGTCCAATATAATAATAAAATCCTAGTTCAAAAATTAAAACAATTCTCTCTCCTTCATCTTCTTCTCTGTTTTTTTTTTCCAGAGGAGAAACATCCTCCAGTTTGGTAGGATGTGTAGTCTTTGCTTTTACATTTTGCTAGTTTATAAACTGTTCTCACAGGTTTTGAAAGAGATTATCTTATTTGCTTGTGTCCAAGTGTAACACTGAATAAGTGTTTGAAGCTGCTCCCATCTCCAAACTCTAAGCAAAGCTGGAGAAAACTATTAAATCTGGAATGTACTTCCTAAAGGATAAGATCAATGTGATCTAGGCCAGACAAAAAGAAACTAATCCTACAGACTAAGACACAGTTCCAAAAGCGCAGGAAGAAGGAGGGGAAATTCAGAATCACAGTAAAGAACTGTGATCCTTAAAATCACTTCTTTGCTATTACATTATCTTGGAAAGAATGAAAACTGCACATGCAAACAGTTTACAGTGCTTGTTTTCCAGACATGGAAAGGATCTAAGTATGAGCAAATCCAGCTCATCCAGCTCATCTGAGCAGAGCCACAATACAGCTCAGCCAACACCTCTGGTTAGGCTCCTCCTTGTAAATCCACTAAATCCTAGGAATGGTAAATGTTCTTATATCTAACTTATGGCATGTTGGCAGGCTCACATGCAAAGCAGAGCTGCTGGTGGTGCTTGTCAGTGACAGTTTTTCTTGTAACATTCTAGAGGCTGAACACAGAGCATGAAGCACTTTATTTCAGATCCCTCCTTTATCTCAGTAGGTTCAAAGTCATATGTACCACCATGGAGGTTGTATTTGCATGGTGAGTTTTCTGTAGGGAGTGTGCTACAAGGATGACCTCTGTGAGGAGAGACCAAGCATACAGATAGCAGACAAAGCCAGTTTTAACTGGCTCCCAGACTCACTGCTGTCTAAAGACAGCCCATTGGTGAAGCTGGTTGTGCCTCTGATAATATATTTAATAAAGAGTGATAACATATTCAATAAAAGCTAATATGCTAATGCTTTTGGTGTGACTGAGGTTAGTGTTCTTTAGGCAAATAAAAAGAAGTTTTTATTGTTAAGCTAGTAACACCAACAAGTACTGTGCAGCAGCTATTTGAGAGAGGGGTGAGGAAAATATGAGAGAAACAACTCATTAGACACCAAGATCAGTGAAGGAGGAAGAGGAGGAGATGGGTCCAGGTGCCATTCCATCTTATGGAGAAGATCATGGTGAAGTAAGTTGAAGCAGCCCATTAAGCACCTCCTATTGTGGAAGGTATTCCTGCTGCAGCCTGCAGAGGATCCCGAGAAGCTTCATGTGCCCTGAGGGAAGATGCAGTCTGTTGAGATGCCACACAGAAGCAGACTCCTAGTAAGACCTGTCGACCAAGGAGAGGAGTCCATGCAGGAACAGGTTTTCTAGATGGACCTATGACCCACAGGTGACTCACTGTGGAAAACTGCAGCATGGACGTTTCCTGCAGGACTGTACGCCATGGATAGTACCCATGCTGGAGACGTTTATGGGACTGTGTCCTGTGGGAGGGACAGATGACTTCTGCTTTTGGATCTATGTGATACAAAGGTATACTTCATAGTATTCCAATACTGTATTCCAGTACTTCACAGGTATTAGTCTGATCACCTATTTTTGTCCTTAAAATGCAAACTAGTATGCTAAGGACTATATGATTGAGGTTAGTTTTCTTTAAGAAAATAAAGAAGCATTTAGTATTCTTAAGCTACTAACATTATCAAAGAATTCTAAAGTCCATCTTCTGGCCAAAACCAAACCAAACTAGAAAATATTATGACAGCCAGATATGTACAAGTCCACAATACAGACTTTAGATAAATGGACACTTTTAGACATGGTATGACTAGAATAATAAAAAGTGTTATAATGGCTTAGTCCTATAGACCTTTCTTTATCTACAGACCAGTCATTTCCCCTTTTTGAATTCAGGTCTACTTGATGGGTTCAGATCTATCTAACTGGAAGATTTTCTTGCTTTCTCTGCTATGTATCAGCTTCAAATTTTAATGTCTGCTGGTTGCCATAGAAGTTATCAGTATTCAGTAATCTTGAAAAGGATGTTATTACTTTGTAGATAAATACCATCCCAAGTAAATACCAAAACCGCACAAAAATATAAATGAAAGCATATGCAAATCTGTGCAAATGATAATGCAAATCTGTTTTCCATGTTTGAAAATGTATGTACTGCAACAAGAAGTATCTAAAGTCCAAAGTTTCTCACACACAATATCAGGAAAGCTCTTAAGTGGTGGGGTTTTTCCTATTTTGCTTTTCCTAGCATTACTTAGAAGCTTTTCAAATGTTTACTTTTGCTTTACCTGCAGTAGTGATTCTGACATCATGTCAGCTGTTATAGAAAGACTGTAACATAAACAAAGATTATGACTTAAAGAAGAGACAGAACCAAATAAGCTCTTTATCTGTTTTGTGATTGCAGAGATGTCCTTGAGCAAAATTTTGAAAGTTTTCTTTACAAAAACTCTACGGGAGTATTCAGTGGGCTTTCTTTTATCTAAGGGGTTTAATTGTATATCAGCAGAGTTATTTGGAACCATTTTGGTGCCAGTATAAAGATTTTTGTCTAACCACTTTTAATGACTTTTTACAAGATTAGAGTGATACAGGTTTTAAGAAAGAGTGTAGCATGAAGTTGAAAACATTAGCTTTGCTTTCACACTTGATGGAATCTAACAAAACTGTAACTCAATAAATTTTACAGAAATATCCTCAGCAGCAGTATTTTCTTGCTGTTGCAGTCACACCATGTAAGTCTGTATGTGAAAGCTGTGTGAGAAGAGGTGCTTAACTTCCTAAGAGCAAGTATCATGACATTATAAACACATTGTCAGCATTTATCTTAAAAGCATCAGCTGGTAACTATAATTAACGTGGTTTGGACTGAAAAGATTGACTAAATGTGATATATGTGTTATTTTAAGAGCATTTACTTTCTGAATTTTGATACTGTGAAGCAAAATTGGCTTCTGTTTTTATATTGGGACTGGAAAGAAGAGTTTCATGACTAAATAACTACCCTCTGCTTTTTGGAAGACTCCCTACAGCAAGGGGCATAAATTTGAACACTTCATCTTCCTTAAAATATATATATATGTATTTATCAGGCAGAGCATAATAATGGATCCATGGAGAAATTGTTAAACTAAATGACCATATTATATAATAAATATATTTTCATAAGGCTTTCCCAACCTATTTTTTTGTTCTGCTCAAATACTAGTTTTATCTTTTGTAATATTTGTGAGTTTTGCCATCCCAAGAATTTGCCTTGGGCAAAACCTTCTTCCCAGTGGCATTGCTGTACTCTATTTGGGTCAAAAAATTACTATGCTTTTGTCACCCAGTACTTTTAGGATTTAGGTCTAGAAGGGAAAATGTCAAATAGAACAATGCACTTTGGGATTAGAGTGCAGTGCCTGTCTAGCTTCTCCATCCCTCTGTTTACATTTTATAAATTTAATTCATATTGGATGGTAAAAGACTGCATGGTTTGAGATTTGATATCAAATACTGAATTTTATTTACCTGCAAGTTGCACACAGCTATTAATGTGTCTGAGCAGGTTGTTTCAGTTTTAAAATGCCTCATTCATTTTACCTTGTGCAGGTTAAGAATAGCTTTTAGGAATTTCTGCATGTTTTACTTAGCTAGGATTAGCATCACCTGGTGAAAATATGAGTACCAGACTCTGCATACTTCTATTTTAACATGAAGTGAAAGAAAATGCACAGAGACCATAAAACTTATCTAAAGACTGCTGAAATAAGGGGAGTTTACCTTTGTTTGAAATGTTTTACAAAGACATTAGTATTTTTTCCTCTCATGCTTTCCCTTTAATAATATGCCCAACATACACAGATGCCACTGAGAGGTATATTATGGTATTTAACTGCATTGAGGAAGAGTTTATAGATACAAAATGGAGTTATCTATATATACATATGTAGTTCACACAGCCTATACTTGTCCTGCTTGCAAGGAGCCTAGTAAGCTTTTCAACAGATTTTTGTAGCAAAACAACTTCTGTTAAATAAATAGATATAAACTTCAAAAATAGAATCATTTTAATTTACTTTTGAAATAAGAAAATACTGTTGCTGAAGGGAGTGCATAGCTCTGCTGAAAGGACTGCTTTGTCTTTGGAAGCAGATTGTCTCATACTGAGCTCCTGGGAATGTTTCAGGTTGAAAACCTTAATCTCTGATAAAAAATGAAAAAACTTTAATCATGAAACAGTCATCTTACACACACTGATGCAGACTTCAATCCTTAGAAATCCTGAGAAACACTGAATTAGTGTTTCTCAGCAGCATGCACAAATGACTGGTTTGTGTAATCTATTCTCTCCAAGTTTATCATGCCAGCCCTTAGCTACTCTGTTCTGTCCCCTTTAGGGGTAGGTCCAAGACTGCTCTGGTAGTAGGCATGCAAAAAAGTAAATTTTTGCCTGACTATAACCTGTTCTCATTCTTCTCTTTCTCAAAGGCTTTCTAAACATTTGGACAACTATCCCTACATGCACTATGCATTTATTCAGGCTGCTATTGGCACACATACACACATTGTTAGTCAAAGCAAGACTATAAAGCCTTCACATGACCTAAAGAATCTGTCTGCTGCACTTGAATATTAACTAGACCTGAGCCAAGCTCAAACTCAAATTCCACAGAAAGGAAAGCTATTTAATAAAGGCAAAAAAAAATATTTTAATAAATGTAGGAGAAGGGAATACAGGTGACCTCATCCCTGACAAATAACAGCTGTGTTAATTACCCAATACAGCCTCACCCCATGAGTCATAGCTATAGCCAGTAAAGATAAGTGTGATAAAGGGGAGTGGGTTAGCTGGTGAGGGGATTATGAAGGAGGAAGAACCTTGAAGAAGAGGGAATGACAGACTCATGAAGAAGACAGATCCTGAGGAGAGAGAATCTCTGCTGTGAGGTCAGTCTGGGTCTGCAGTCAGAGCCTGTTGTTGGAACCTGCAGTCACAGTCTGGCTGGGTAACAGCCTGCATTCAGAGTCTGCAAACCAATACCTGCAGTCATGGTTTAGCAGGAAATAACCAACAGTCAGAGGCTGCACAGGAAACCTATAGTAGGAGCTTGCCAGAGTCAGTGAATGGTTGGAGTCGGGATTGCTGAGCTGTAAAGAGGAATAAACCAGGACCCCTTTCATGCTGCGATGAGCTGTGTCTCAGAAAACACCTGTGTCTCAGCTCATTCCTACCCTCTAACAAGAGAGCTGCTGCAAAAAGTGAAGTGTTGCATTCTTTGAAATTTTCTGTAAGTTTAATAATTTTGGTTCTCAGATGTGGGGGACCTGGCTGAATTAATATCTTGTGAAGTTTAATCTTCCCTTCATCTTATAGTTCACCTCAGATGGTTATGCTTCATATGCTATTGTGTTCTTCATGAAATTAAGGCAAACTCTAGAAAGGATTGTTTTTTCAGATATTGGCACTGAAATGGCCACAAAATCAAATCTGTGAAATGGTTCTAAAAGAGAGAAAGGGCTACATATTATTCACAAGCGTTTGAGGAGACGTGAGCAAAACTTATGTTTTGAGGAAATGCATTTATAAAATCAAGGTCATTGTAGTCCTTAAGTTATATTGACTCTGTTTTGTTGGTTTCTTGTGTTATCTTTTTTGTTTTTCTATATATATGTCCAATTGCATATTGTCTATTTTGGTAAAAAAAAAGAAAAAAAAAAGGCAAAAGTAAACACGCATAATTTCTTGACAGCTTTTCTGTTTCATTCATTTTTAATAAAATGAACTTCTTTTCACTCAGGCCTCAGGATGCTTAATGAAAATACTTCTGGTAACACTCTCATTAAGTCCATCTAATATGAGTGGCAGGAAGACTGTCGTCCAAACACTTGGCTATAAGTGACAGCTGTACATCACTGTGAGCTGATGCATTCCCTCAGTCTATCAGAATATGGCATTTGGCAACCAGCATCTCCAGGTATGTTCAGAAGAGTAATTCTGCTCTTTGTTATTCCAAATAGATACTAGGGCTTACCTGAAGGCACAGAAAATTCCGCAGATATCAGGAAACTTGACATAGCAAGGACATAAAAGCTGAAAAAGCGAAGATTTTTTTCTTTCTCAATCACGAGCTGAGCCGCTGGCTTATGTCCTGGTCCCCCTGACAAACTGCCTCTAGCTATGATGGTATTTTTGTTACATCTTCTCAAGGCTTTCTGTGACACTGCCATGTAGTAACCACTGCAAACAGATATTAACTTTTCCCATATCTTTAAAACTGATAGACCAAAACATTCTATCTGACACTCCTACTGATTCTAATCAAAGTCAGGGCTTTTTTAGAGTTTTGCTCGTAAAAGGTGACTGAAATTTGGAGCATGTTGGTTTTATGAGGTAAGATGTCAAGGCATTCTGAACAGCCAAGGTCAATTTAAAATCATTATTATTATTTAAAACTATGTAACTAACAGCAAAAAATAAGTGCTTTTTTTTCTAATTATGCTTGAGATGATGTCTGATCAAAATTATACATCATCAGATGTGTACTTTGTCACACAAATAATCAAGAAAAACACAATTATGTTAAAGTTAGATATGTGCATATTTAGCCAGTGACAATTACTGATTTTCATTTTGGGTTCTGAGTATATTATGAATAGGACCTGTGTTACAGGTGGACAGTCACCTCATACTTAAATATGATTTAATTACTGAAGAATATTAAGTGAATATTTTCCTAATTCAGTGCATTTTTCAGTAGAAATACTCACCTATGACATTTAATTTAATTGACTTATCAGCAGTGTGTCAAATCATCGATATTTGTGAGACACATACTTAGATATGAGACACCCCATATTTAAGTAATTTTTGTTGATTGGTCCAACATTTTATGCTAAGGAATACACAGGTAAATCAAGCTGCAGAAGGACACAAAAGTGCAAATGCCTTCTGCTACGTCTTCAGGTACACTCTGGGCTTCATTTGAAATGATTGTTTTTCACATTTCAAAAATCATTTCATTTTATAGGAAAACAGAGAAATTGAATTAATTTGTGAATTAAACAAGGAAGTTTCAGAATTTGTCCCATAGTAATGAATTTAAAAAAAAAATCATATAAGTATACAACTTACCCTGATGTTCTGGGATCAGATTCTCACTACTGGATACACTGGAAAGTCCTAACAACAACAGTTAGATGATAAGTAAAATATGTAGTTCTTCTGAAATCAAGTAGCCTTTCAGATCTCTGAAAGTATTTGCAATAGTTAATTGCAATGTAACTGCTGTATGCTCTGATTATACAGCCCATATAATATATTTAATCCTTAAAAAGTCCTGCTGATGAGTAACGTTCAATATGCAAAATTTATTTTTCATTCCACCATTTACATGATTGAATACTGTATGAAAATATGTAGCTACATTCCTGTTCATATCATACAAGTAAAAATACTTATCTCCTCTATATTAAAAGTAACAAAATACAGAATTTCTTGTGTTACCTCTCAGCAAGAAAAAAGTGACAATTTATGAATAAATTCTGGAACAATGAAAGTTTACAGGTATTTGCCAGTCCAAATCTCTAGAATTTGCAGAGTTTACCAATCTGTATTAGTTAATGGGAAGTAGAATATGGTATAGAGCTTTGTGTACAGGGTCCTTAGCTATATGTTTGCAATTTAAAGGATTGCAGGGGCTTGGCACTGGACAAGAAACAACAGTTTTTCTCCACTGCACTATGCATAAAATTAGGTGCATAAATGGAATTTTTTTAACTGTTTTGTAGCATAGCTAAAATGTGCTGTTGGGTTTTTGGTTTAAAATTGGATATGGCTGAAGTTAATAAAAACAATAATTGCTTATTACTGTAGCCAGGGTTTAGGACTGAAAACAACATTCCAAAATCTTTGTTTTGTGCAAGTAATAGTACAATTACTTCTCCTATTATGTCTGGTGGAAAAGCAGCAGATAGTCCTTATCTCCAGCAACTTAGAAGCAATGAGTGACTCATTCAGATTTAAGATAGGTTTCTCTAAGGTACTTCACTGGCCTGGCAGATACAACAGTTGCAACATTCTGTCCAGATAATAGTGTTATCCATTATAAACCAGAGTAGAAACCTGGAGACACAGTTTATTTCCTTCTTACTGTGATGTTAGTGATGCCAGGTTGGTTCTCTCTGTTTCAGTTTTCTAAGTTATATATTTCCTATATATACATCCCCATTTTGTGTGGCCCATTAACACAGCATGAGAAATATAATTAGCTGGAAAGCCCCAGGTAAAACTATTTGTTTACATTAATATCTTTGGATCTCAGTTATAGTGATAGAACTTACATTAGTCTTTCTAATTTCCACTAAAATAAAAAATTTATCCATATGAAATGAAATATCAAATAATGGTGTTTACAAAACAAACTGATGTAGATTCTTGTTGCACTTTATCACATGCCTTTTCAGCATGTCACGTTGTGGCTGTAGGAGGAAAAGGCAAAGTATGCTTCCCCAAAGTGATATCTGTCACAATACCATTTCATTTTAAAAACAAAAATTAGGCTTTGTACTTGATGTAAAAACTCTGTCTAATGTGACGGCTGGTCATCCCCATCACTGGGAGAACTATATCTATTTTTATCACACTGAGTGCCAGAAAATGAGAAACATAGTATTCATCATTGTGGATTTATTTTATTAAACAAAAAAAAATTAATATTGATATTTCTTTTTAGGATGAGCAATAACAAAGAGCTTTAATGCTGTTTCCAGACTTGTGGAGAGGGTCTGGGAGGAGGCCTCAGGGACATAATTTTCATATGGCAAATTCAATAGCCAGAAGCTGGTTTGGCAGCTGACTTTCTCCATGATCAGCGGGAAATGAATGTACCAACCTTGCAGCTGCTTGGCACAGGTCAGCTGGCCATTTTTCCTCCTTTGTAGATTTGCAGCCTTCCAAATCCTTCTCTATCCACTCTAACACCTCCTCCTGTGCCTGCACACTTCTAGGCATGGCAGCTGTGCCCTGGAGAAAGAGTAGCAATGTGTGCTACTTGAGCAGGTGCCGGAGCTCATCACCCACCTGGCAGAGAGCAGACAAGCTGGATGTGGACATGAAGTGGCTCATGCAGAACACATCTGGTTCTCCCTGTGTTCTCAGAGATCTCTCTGTTACCTATTGATGTCATTTTGAATTTAAAGGCACTGGCTTCAGAGAGAATTATTAGTAGGAAATGGGGTGAATAGCTACTGATTTACATGTATGGAGGCTTGGACTAGAGACAACTTAGATTTTTTGAAAACTTGTAAATATCTGAATGAAGGTGTCAATAGAGGTGAAAAGGAGGTCACAACACCATTCCTTCAGATTTCTACCACGGTGACACCCCTTAGTCAAAAGGATTTTATTCCCAATCCCAGAAACATGGGATTCCAAGACAAATTAGGCTTTTCCAGTATAAGAATACTGGCATTTGTGAACTAAGTAAAAAATTGTGTCATCACTCGAAGTCAACTGTGGGTGTCTGGCACTAAAATAAAATATTCTTCCTGTGTAGCTTAACCCACTGGCTGTCTCAACTAACAAATCAAATAAAAAATGGGGGTCATGGCCTTGGAGTGAGGCAGCAGAGCTCCACTGACTAAGCCAATTTAGGCCATCTGAGGCTAGCATTCTGTGAAGCTGAAATTGTTCACTTGATTAATGGACCAACTGTCCAGCTCTTATCTCACCTGGACTGCAACCAGTCTCTTTTGTTGTCAAATGCCAGCATGAAGTCCACAACCATGAGTGTCCGTAATTTAACGCGTAATGAGCTGAGAAACAGTACCACAATTTTTGCTACCTTGATATATGACCTAACTGCAGTTCAATGTAAGTCTTGTCTTCTGAGTTTTAAATAATATAGAAACACTAGCCTGAGGAAAAGGAAGCGTAAAGGCTGTGTAATCTGTTAGCAGCATCTGTGTTTGGACCTCTGACAGAAAATACAGAAGCAAAACACTGTTGCTATTTCAATATCAAGAGCAACACTTTGATTGAATGGGGAAGTAAGGAAGATAAAATATTATAATTTGATAATGTATATGTTTAAATTAATGTGACTAAAATTTGTTGTAATGTATAAAGGAATTTACTTTCTCTCAGATAATTTTTTATAATATTGTATTTCTAGATTGCTAGTTTTATATGATAGTACAAATTTTTGTCCCCATATTTCCTCCTGGTACACACCCATGGTAGTAGTTATTCAGTAGTTTAAATAGATTATGGTTGTTTTCACTTTCCATTCAGGTAATCATTAGATATTTAAATGTATGTCTGATGAATTCCACTTATGAATAGAAACATCATAAAAGGGATCTATTTCTAAGCAGCATCATCTTACCCAAGCACAGGGAGACATCGTTTGTTTTACTTAATTATTTTGTAGACGCTCATGGAACTTGTCATGAGCTTCAGACAATATCACTGTACACGAATTCAAACCAAATGGTCACCAGGACTGCAAGTGAGGATTACATTGCTTTTTAGCATCTCTGGTATTTGAGAACCCAGAATTTGTTCCAGGTACAATGTTCTATAATGGAGCTGTTTCAATCCTCCTCCTGGCATCATTCTGTCTCAGTAATAACAAAAGTATATTCAAAAAGATGGTTTAAACTGGCAAAATTACTTTGACAGAGGTGTATTACTAGCATTTGCTGAGTCTGAATGATCCAACACCTCCAGAAGAGCAGGAAGCCTCTGGAACAATTCAGTGCTGCATAGGAGCAGATCAGTCCAGGTTAATCAGCTTAATGGATGTCTCACTGTATGACTGAGGAAGATTTTGAGCCTATTATGAAAATTACTTTACCATAAAGTGCCTCATTTGAGCCTCTTTATTAGAATATTTTGAATTAATTTCAGGGTAGCCACACAGACCAAAAATATGAAAAAAATCTGATTAGATGATTACAAAACTCAGCTTGCAAAAGTGAATGAGATATCAACTACATTCTTCTATTCTCTATCACCTCCTTTATGGTCTTCCTAAAGTCAGAAATATTATCAATTATTACTTTTGCTTTCATATAGAAAAACTTTTCTTGACTTGACATCGGGAGTTTGTCTGAAGCCAGTTACAAGTGTACACATCACAGATAACAAAATTGAACATTTCAGGAGCCTTTGTAAAATACTGATGATACCAGTGGCCAAAATTTTTGCAAAGCTGGAATTGATCATACCTTTTAAATTCTATTTATTTCTGTGATTGAAATCTGATCAAATCAAATAGAACTACAGGGTGATTTTTTAGAGGCAAAAAGTGAGCTGGATACTCTTAGTAGTTGTCAGTCTGGTGGTCTAATGGAGGTGAGGCTGTTGTGTCTTCATGTCCCCAGGTCCAGTGAGTAAGGAGGCTGAGCATTATACCCAGTAGTGAACAGGCACACAAAAATATCTGTGTACACATTGCACATACACATACCCTTGCTGGGATATCTATAAACACACACATGTTAAGTGTAGTTGTCTCCAGCACAGGGCTCAACACTGCAGCAAGCTGTGTAGAAGTTACAGCTGGATCCCAGTCTCCCTAGCTGGCAAGCAGGTATATGAGCCCCTGAGGTCACAGCCAGGTCCAGGTGCTGGTACAGAACCATCTCTCAAATGCACACATGTGGTGCTCTCAGTTGACTCCCATGGTCTCATTGGCAGACAGTCTGGACCTCCTGGTCTCTCCAGCAGTCAGGTCCTTCGGCTGTGGCATTCCTAGAGACCCATCCATAAACACCCATGGTTCCCAGACCACCTGTTTGCTGGCTAGTGCAGCTTAGTATTCCCTGTGATCACACCCTCACCTGCAGCCTGCTCACAGGTGACCTGTCCCTCTTGTCACCATAGCTCTGGCTTTCCCATGCTTATTTCTCCCCAAGACATTGTGATCCCTCTGTTTCCCTGCCTTTGGTTCCTCCTTTAAGCATTCCATCACAGGACTTGTGGCATCCCCAAGTGCCTGCACCCCAAACAGCTCTAATAACCCTGTAAGAGTTAGACCTCTCAATCTGAAAACTTGGCTGAAGAGACCTGGTGGTGCTGGGAATGTGGGGAGACCCAGTGGTTCTGCTTTGATGGCCATGGGATGAACTGGGGCAGAATATTTATTTAGATACATCCATCTCCTCGTACCCTAATCTTTTTGAAGCTCAATACTTCTATCAGGCCAGTATATAGCCTTACCATTTTATGTAATACCTAAAATTCATTAAGAATTCAGAATTTAAGTACACTTAATAGAAATTCTTGCATTTTCTAACCACACAATCTAGCACAAGGTACAAAAATGTGCCTCCAGGCAAGCAACGCATGTTAAGTTCACTGGTGTCTTAAAACAGTTGTAATGGTTTAGGAATGGTATTCCCCAGTTTAGTACCCCCAGTAAAAAGACTATGAACGTTAATTTAGTGTGCATTTTCTTCCATGTTAGTCAAGTTTAATTATAACTGGTTTAGAAAAAATGTATTTAGTTGTCTACTTCAAATTTGCAACACTCTGTCTCCTCTTGTTCTCCCACTGTTAAAGATTAATAAAATATTAATAAAATAATTTTCACACAGTATGTATTTGTTTATGGATTTTAGGTATAGGAAATAAGCAGCTTATATTCTCTTTGCTTTCCCATAGGACCTGAGCATTAAACTTTTGTTAAGCTATTTCCCAAATCAAGCAGTAATCCAGCAGTTATTTTTCAAAGAAGAAAACTTACCTTCTGAGATAATAATCCAATTTTGGCAGCTGGGACAGATAGAGAAGTGTAAATCTCTGCAAAATCAAATACTCAATAAAATCAGAAGACTTGAAAACTGTGTTCTAGCTTGATAATCAAAATCTGACTCATGGAAATTTCTTAAAATAAGACTTTCCATGCTAGTTTCACTGAAGAAAGACATTTCACTTTTGCTTTCACCAACACTATTGTATTCCACCACCACAAAGCAAGAAACTACATCCCATTTTCAAGGAACTCTATCAGTATTTAAGGTGCTCAGAGTCCAATTTACTGGCATCTGTTCAGGGAACTAGGGTGATGACAGATCTGAAAGATGATTCTTTTTCCTCATCCTCATCTGCTGGGAATCTCTGATGGAAGAAAGGATGACTTTTATGACATCAAAATAATGAAAAAACATGAACTTTGACAAGTTGTCTAATACTATTTTTGTAACCAGGTAAAATTACATTCCTTACACAGTATTCTTACTGGATTCTCGTCTAACATGGTACTATACAGCGTTGCAAAATCTCAGCCCCAAAGGAGATGATCTTACCTCTCAAATCATGTACCTGCCTGTGTGTGCTACTTGTGTGGACCTGCAGCACAGGAAAAGCTTCCACAACTAGTGAACAAAAATCTGAACCCAAGAATTCACTTTAGAGAGAAATGGAGTCACCAGTTTAGGAAATTATGTAAGTTCCATATTAGTTATCTCCAGAATTTCACTCATACATTTCATTAAATTTCTACTGCTAATTTTTTCTTTTTTTTTAGTTAGAATACTTAACTAAAAGTGCTAAGCTGTTACTTGGAAATAAGATGAAGATGAGTTACAATCTTGTTTAATATGCCAGCTAAATGAAAAGGAGTCTTTTTTGTTGCTCAAGTATTTAATATAGAGGTCTGAAGAGACACCTCAGATTACTCAAACCTTTTTACTTTTTCAAATTAGCCATATTTTTTTCAGTCTTTCATGAAAGTGATCTACTATACAGTGTTATAATTAATGATCAAAAATACCCTTGTCAATGAGGGAAAAAAATCTGCTTTGTATAGTCCATTATTCTTTCATCTTTATCTGTTGATCTCGGTTGATCTCAATCAATATGAATGAATGAATTCTAACTGCAAAAATAGGGACATTTATTCTTTTAGGACGGCAAACATGCTCACAGCTTGTAGTTTCATTAGTAAAGGAAGACGTTCTTCTGATTAAAATAATAAAGCAATTTTTTCTTAAAACTTTAAAGAAGGGAAGCCCAGACAATCATGGCTTTTGCATCTAAGGTTACTACCAACAATTTATCTTGAAAAGGTGCAAAAATACTTTTTCATCCAAACTCTCATCATACACTTATATGCAAACACAAAAAACCTAAAATTTTTCCATCCAAACACTCCCAAGACCAAAATTAAAAAGCAACAGCAAATAAGTAGACGCCAGTGAGAGGAGTCCATGAGACTTATTGAATAAAGGGATGACTCATGAATTTCAAAAATGATAAAGAATACTCATAAGGAAAAGAAGGTTCTGATTTTGCATACAGATACTGGGCTCTGATCTGTCAACTGCCATACAGAATGATCCTCTGGATTATTCCAAAAATTTTGGTGGATGCACCAGAACCAATGGTGTTCCCAAAAGGGTTCATACAGACAGGAATGGAGAACAGAACAGAAAGTTTTATTTTATTCAGACATAAAAGGTGAACAAATCAGACAATATTAAGCTACCTCCATGACAGCAAGTGCCAAAAGCAACTACATTTAAATGCAGACTAAAAAATGTAAAAGGCTATTCTTGTTTATAATGTGGCACAAAGGAGAAAAGGAGCAGACCTAAAATTTCCTATGCATTTCAACCCAGTGTTGTCAGTTTTCAAATGGATGATCTTGGTTATCATATCAAAACCATAACACAAGCATACTCACTTTAAATTATCAAGGCTAAACAACCATTTTGTACGACATTATTTTTCAGTGTGCACCATCTGCTCAGCTGAAATGCAGCTCACAAAATTTATTTCAGTAAAATAAGAAATAAATCTGTTTTTCAAACTTTATTATTCAGTTGAAAATACTTACAATGATGTCACTGTAAAGTTAACCACATTTTATGAATGAAATTGGATTTATGCATCATGTAGGACTAGAACAGTTTCATCATTCTTTTTCTTGAAGCACTTCAAGAGACAGTGGGGTGAACTCCTTTAACATATATCTAGTTAGAAGCTTTTAAAGTTCTCTTTGGATGAAGGTCAGTGGCAAGGTTCATTACACAAAAGCTAGCTTATTTATCTGCAAAGTTTGCTTCATGGGGCAAATCAATAAAAACTTGGTAAACTCCTCAGTCATTTACATTTCAATACTGTACAGAACAAAGGAATTGCTTTATAATAATTGATTTTTATGTATTTTCCATGCTTTTCTATTTTATAACTGAATAACCATTTAACATGCAGCAGAGAATTGAATTATTGCAGGTCTGTGGCTACATGAACAATGTATAATAATATGTAAATTTTTCTGTCCTGAATTTTGTTTGACGAAGAAGCAGATTTCCATATCAATTTTCAGTTTGCTAACATTTGGGCTTGTGTGACTTTAACAGAATCATGCAATTATCAAAAAAGACAAAACTACAGGTTCACTTTTTCTGAATAGTTTTGGATACTGTGCTTGAGGTGCCCTGCCTAGGTGTGTATAACTCACTCCAACACTTCCAAGTAAACATCCTCAATGATTCCTGCTCTGTCTCCCTGGCAACATCTCCTCTAGTTTGCCCTTGCTAAAGCCACTGCTGCTTTCTTTCTTTTTCTCTGTTGGATTCTACCTAAGAAAAAGATGCAGCAGGAGTGATGAGATTTGGGTCATTAAGCAAGACAAGGTTAATAATGCCTTTAGAAAATTAGATTTTCATATAAGGAATTTTTAGTAGAAATAGGAGCTTAAAAAGAGGCATTTCACTATTTTGTAACACAAACTTCTGATAATATTTATTTCTTCCCAATTAGTCTTTGTTAGTATTCTTTCAGGGGAAAACAACTCTTTTCCAGCTCTAATAAAACCCATTAATAGCACGCTGCTTTATGAAGTCTCATGCAGAAATGACCAGGTCTTTACTCTGAAGATGTTGATCTAGCAATTTAATAGTTTGCCGCTAGTTAATTTTGTCATTTAAAGTATAATCCTTTAGGGTTTGGGGATTTTTTTCATACTGACTTTTGTTAAAGATTAGTTGGAGACAGAAAATGCTCCATTCAGTGTAGACAAAATAATAAATCCATCATGAAAGAGTATAAACCTTTTCTTATATGATTTCATCAAGCCTTTCTGCCAGACCTAGCCAAATGCAATTTCCTTCAAGCTAGATAATAAAAAAATCTCAAATTAAATATACAAGTTGCATAAATACCTCATTTGTTTACTGAGAAATGGATTGCAAAGGTATTTTATGATGTGTTTTCAGATAGCTTGACTAAACACTACTACCTCCTGACAAAGATAAACTTGAAAGGTGCAACTGATAAACACAATACACATTAACACAGGAATTTATTTACACTTGTGTTACCAGTGAATTTACTTCATGATCAGCTCAGAAAATATTACTTCATGATCAGCTTAGGAAATATTACTGATATTTCAGTGATGTTAGCATGGGAGCAGATAAGATTACTATGCACAGAGGAATTTGAGGACTACTCACAGAAAACATCTAATCCCAAAGACCATGATCAACTGTCTTCATTAAATTAAGCACATTTTAAATATTTTCCCTAAAAATTTTGTCATCAGTAAATTCTTTTAGAGGCTATGGGTGGTTTTTTTTTTAGTTGGTTGGTTTTTTGTGTTTGATTTTTTTTTGTGTGTGTTTGATGTGTTGGATTTTTTTGTTTGCTTTGGTTGGTTTGTTTTAATTTTGTTTGATGGTTTGGGTTTTTTCATGCTTTTTTCTATTTTTTAGCTGAGGCTTTTCGAGAAAAATGAAGATATCAAAACTGTTTACCCCCAATATTTAAGGCGGATAAATACTCTTTGTAATCTGAAAATTAGCATACACATCTGGATTAGTTATCATCTGGATGTTCCTGGTGAATTGGTGAGAAACAATGGAATAGGTGTCTTTTCTTCTGCCAGTGAAGACTGAAAAATATTTTGAGTTGATATTCCTACTAGTACGACTATTACAAAATATTTTCCTGAAAATATTTCTGTTTAACAAACCCTAGTTTTCTGAGAGTATACTGAAAATTACATCACTGTAATAACTCCTTAAATTGTCTAGTTGCAAATTTGAATATATATCCTGCTCAAGGATAAAGACACTGTTACTCCAGAGAAAGCTGCTCTGAAATAGCAGAAATACCTTGTACTATTTTCCCCAAGTTTATTTTTAAAACTGCTGTAACAATGTAAATGCTTGTCTATAACATCAGTAGAAAATTGGATATCATTAGTATCTACTACAATAATTTATAAGTAAGATTCCCCATGAGCTTAGCAACTATGAAGTAAAAATTGTTTACACTGCCCTGACTGTATATACAGTGCTGATCTGTCAGATTGTAGAGCATTATTTAGAAAAATGCCTTAATTTACTGTTGAGAGGAGGATCACAGTGTCATGAGATCCTCAGAGATGACTGTGGACTACATAAGGTGAAAAAACAACTGAATATTTTTATTGTGGAATTCACAACACTCCTCAGGGTAGGAGCAAAGATATTATTTTCAGGTATGCTCTTCTGGCATACTTTCACTGCACAGCTTCATGGTTTCTGAAGGAATTTAAGTTTTATTCCATCCTAGGCTTCATTGCCACAGAAGAACTGCTTTTGAATAAAATGCCCCAGAAACTGACTGTTAAGTTGTATTTAAACCAAGTATACCTTCAAGGTGTACTTTAAACACTTTCTTAAATGACAGCATTTATTCTTTCCCAGTCCTCTTTGATACGTTTGTCATCAGTGTGCTGTTCAACCACATTCTTTTGGCTGAGCCTCTATGGATGTGCACTCCAGGTGCTACAGGACTTGTTACTGGTCATTTGACATCCCATCTGACTCAGAGTAGGTTTATTTGTGATCTTTGCTTGCATATTTTCAGCTGAAAAATACAACATATCTAGTTTTCATATTTGTACAGTAGCATAATAAGCATAAAAATGTTTATTTTTTTATTGATGGAACACTTGACATGATCTTGACTTTATATTTTTTTTTACATAAACCAAACAAGGGGAATTCTAGTCTTCTAGAAGTTAAGTCACCAAGCTGCTGGTGGAATTATTCAAAAATTTTCAAATAAGTTATTGTCTTTACAAACAGAACTCAAGTTCTATGAAAGGATTGTGATTGGTCCCTTAAGGGAGTAATTCATAACTACTTTGTTAGTCCAAAGCTACTTGCAAACTAAGAAACCAGACTACTGAACAGCTCCTTTGATGTCTCCTGCTTTGAGTGTGCTCAATATCCAATACATGGAGTCAAAAATCTTGAAGAGTCTGTTAGGTGACTATGGAGATTTAAAAAAAAAATAATAATAATNCTCCAAACATGTTTCCTACTAGAAAGACATGACGAGAATTAGAACTGTGCAAAATTTTCTTAGGCTGCTTTAAGGTTGCTGTCTGCCATTTTTCCAGCTACTTTTCTGAATAATGGAAGTCAAATATGTAAAAAAATATGAGTTGAATGAGTATAAAGTTTTCTGTTAATGCACATTCTTGGATCTATTAGTGCACCACTGATGCTTATATTACATTTTATGCAATTTCTAACCTTTAAAGGGTAACAGAAGAGATTTATGTGATACAACAGCAGGGTGTTTTAGTCCCATTGTTCTTACATACTAATGCTCTCACAAAAAGTAGGATAAAGTTGAAAGTTTACTATTGATTGAAATTTCCTTTTGCCAGGCCAAGAAGCAAAGGTGGTAGAAAATGTAAGTGCTATAGTGACTTTTGGCTCTGAGATGAGCTGTATCTTGGCTTAAGGTGATTTACATGGCCCTAGTTTGAAAATATTCAGGAAACATGGGACATAATTGTGAAGATATTTGAAGGGCTCTTTCACTGAGAATTTCTGTGGTCATAAAACAGAGTAAGGTCATTTTTGATGTAGGAGTTGAGGAAAGCAGATGTGACCTTAATGAGGATTTCAGTAGAAAACAAGACATGCTGTGCTCATGCCGACAAACTGGCTGGTTCCAAAACCAGGTTTAATCAAAACAGTAATCATTCTACACAGTTTTAATTAAAAGTTGCACTGTTCTCTTAAACTCTACTTAACAGTGTAATTATGTGAGTGGATAAAAATAAGCATTAAGAACTACAGGTGAGTTATTCAACAGGCTGATTTAAATTATTACCCACTAGTAAAGGCAAAAATGTTGGCAAAGCTTATGGCATAACAACCAAAATTAAAAATTAAACTTACTGCAAAGTAAAAGAAGGCCATGTTTTTATAGCTGTAACACAATCTGTTCTGAGTTCACAATTCACAACAGGTATTTCCAATCATAATGAATTTCTTTTATGATGAAGTGTCTGCAAGTATATCATATGCATAGGGAGAACTAAGCAGCAGCTTGGCTTTAAGCATTGCATTGTCTACAAGTATTTACCTTCCACTTAATAATCAACAAGAAAAAGTAATTAGAATGTTTTCTTCTTGAGGGGATAATAAATAATCCTACTAAATGTGGTCAAGCACACAAACAAATTATCTTTGAAACCTCTAGAAATTCCAAGAACAACATAAAAGCAAACATTTATACATTGAGGGTTTGTAATAGGTCTTAAAGTGCTTAAATCAGTCATTCAGTCACTACCAAAGGGGCTAGGCTTACTGAGGTTTCAATACATCACAAACTTCAGCTCCAAGCTGTGCTTGAAATTTGTGATAGGAAACATAGAGCTTCTATAGGAGAGGAAAAGAAACAGTTTTCAGAAAGGAAAAATAAGATGCGAATCAACACCCATGAGGTCTGGAGCACTGTCAGGTTTTTCAAATGAGATTCAAATGGGATCCACTGAATTATGGAGCTTGCAAATAAACCCCCAACATTTTTTAACAAAGCAAGAGAAGAAACTGATCTGGATTTTTACGTACTCACTCAGACCATAATAATGACCAAAAATAATTTAAAATATGAATATAGCTCCCAATCAAGCAGAAAAAAATATATTAGTGTTATGGAAGTGTCATTGGATGACACTGTTACTTACTATTCTTCCAAATTCTTTCAGTATAAAAGAAGGCAAATCTAGGAAGACATGGAAACACATGCATAAAATGAAATTGCTGATGAAAGTGAGGTTCTTTTCAGATAAACTTGGTACACAGTCAGAGATTTTGTTCTCTCCTTGACCTGCAGTAAAAGTCAGGTTTTGAAGCAAAGTGGTTTCCTGAAAGGTAGGATGAAATTCCTAAGGAAAGCCTTTTTACACCAGTGCTATCTTCTATTTCCACAGAAAAGGCAACAAAACGTAGAGTCAAAAGGGTGCTTGAGGGAACTACCAACTGATGGTCTCAGAGCCTGACTTTAGCTGGCTCGGGTGTAATGGCACAAGTTCCCTTTCATCCTTTCATACCATGCACTGAGGCAGTTGTGGTTTGCAGAGCTTGGGTTACTAAAGTGGAAAGGGCAGAGAGGAGTTACAGCACTTCACAGTGTAAGGATGACTTAAAATTACGGAGAAAAGAAGGAGATGGCATCCTCTAGGGTAATGGCACAGAGTTAAGAGGACTGATAACACAAAATGAAGTAGACTTGCTACTAATCTGTATTACTGATAATTTTATTTTGCTCCCACAAAAAGCAAACTTTTAATCTCATGTATGTCTCCTGTCTCTGTTGTCATGGGGATCAAGCTGTATTCCCTTAGGTCTACTTTTCCTGTTCGTTTTTTTTTAAACATTAGCATTGTGGCACTATGGTAGAAAAATGCCTAAATACATGTTTATTTTTCCTTGTATAAACTTGAAGTTAGACTCTAATTCCAGTCAATGAAAAGTTGACTTTTATTTCTTTAATTAAAACATTAGAATTTACACTCTCAGAATGAGAAATGTTTGTTCTCATTCCCTTTCCTGATATCTGCAGAGTTTCAGTCCCTCACCTTTTGCACTTTTCACAGTTCTGACCTTCACCCACTCAAAACTTGAGAAATACTTATCTGAAAAACACAGGTTTGAAATGCTGAATCTGTCATGTAGTAACCTTTTTCTGGATGAGGTAGAGTGGCATGACTTTGTTTTGAAGTAAAACATTTTATCATTCTCAATATTTTAGCTCTCTTTTGCAGGAACAGTATATTCCTATATTAATCAAGAGTGAATACATAAGATTTCAAATCCTTTTTTTTTTTTTAGTATTCTATGTTCTTGGTAGTGGCCAAAATTTCACGGGACAGTGAGAGCTTCCAATAGACCAGAAGTAGGACTGAATAACATTATTTCTACTTGTACCTTGACAGAATGACAAGACAGTTTTCTAGCCCCTGGAATCTCTGCAAATTTCTCCAGAGGCAGAAGGATGTAAGCAGATAGTAACAGGTATAGATTACTGTCAGACAAAATTTTATTTTATTTTATTTTATTTTTAATTTTCAAGCAGACAAGGAACATCACAGAATGTACATAAAAAGATTTGCTAGAAAGAACATGAAAAGATGGGAAAGATGTGCTAGAAAGTATTGGGAGTTTTGTAATTTTTCTCTTTTGTGAAGTAGTTTCTTTCTTTAAAGAATAATGGAGAAACAACACATTCAGTACCTTTCACAAACAGGGAATATCTGCTGAATCCCAAGATCTGTGCTGTAAGTTTTGCACTTTGGCTACATCTGTTTCTTGATCCCAGTTTTGCAAGTAAAAAGACATGCTCTGCAGATAGTTTCTATTTACTGCCTCAGATATACATAAATATATATGATAGATTTTATATATTTTATGTATATATACACCCAGAATTTTACAGATTTGTATGTCATATTAAATCAGTCACAAACCCCTTATTTACAACACACTGAGAAGTTTGACAAGATAAAAACACCATAAGTGCTTGATTTCTAGGTGGTCAGTGTAGTAGCATGAAAGATACCTTTGCAAAGGTCCATCACCTAACCTATATTTATTGACTTAAAACTGCATTAGAAAAATAATGAATCCTGCAGATATCTGAAAGTATTAACAGCTGTTACTTGCTGATCTCAGTCTGTTCAAAGAGCCTTTTACATGAATTTGTGTTTGTACTGTTTCCATCAAAACAATGTGTAAGCACCAACTTTAATCACAGCATCACAAAGTGGAAGCCTATTTAAAGTGTGACTAAAAAGAAAAATGTATAACTATTGAATGTTACATAATAGCTGAATCAAAATATTGTGTATGTCATGATGCAAATATAGCACGAAAGGAGATAACTAGGTAATAAATAGCCATAAACTTCCTGAGAAACAGGAAAACAATAGATTCAATAACAGAAATTGTTATATCTCAAGTTTCCTTCAGTCAGTATCCCCAGTTCTTCGATCACTTCATATTTACCAGGAGACAAAACATGCAAGCAAGTTTAAGATCTGTGGTATAGAATTGGCCTTTTGCAAAGGTTATGGAAGTATTGTAAGGAAGATACACAATGACAGGTCAGTCACTGATCCAGAAATATTGGACAGAAGTTGATCTACTTGTGTTTGTGCTGGTTGCAGAGGGAAACACCGAGTAGTAACACCCTGATGGTTGCATATGATCCTGTTGTGGAAGCTCTATTATTGACATATGAACAACAGTTTATTTATGTATAAATAATTGTGTTAATTTTAGTTGCCAAAGATAACGGAAAGAGAAAATAGCAAGAAAGAATAAATGCCTTTTATCTGCACTGCTGATTATTCTTAAATAATTTTTCTCTAGAACTTTTGTGTGTGTGCTCAATTTCCAAAGGGAGGTTCCTGATATTTTTTTGATATCAACTGAAGTTTGTGCTTCTCTATGTCAGCTTTTCCTTCTCAGTAAACCTCAGCTGTAGACTTTTAAATAGAAGGATGAAATATAATCCATTTTACAAGTTTTTATACCAGTTTTATATTTTATTTTCTTACTTCACAATGAGATCCTTCACAATACCCTGAGGTATTTATTTGGTGAAGAGAAATATGATCACATTATAGAACCTTTTTTTGTAATTGGCTGTGGAAATTATGAAAGCTCAGTAAATTCACAGATTCAAGTAATGTTAAGGAGAAAAATAATCATGAGGTTATGTTAAGACTGTGTAGCACTAGTCAGTACAGTCTATCAAGTTAACCTTCTGTCTGATTCCTAGTTATATTTCATCACACATTTCTTGCAATAAATACCCAAATCACAACAATTTGGAAATCTGCAAATTGCATTTAAATTATCACTGTGATGGCGCTAGAGCTGAGACCTCAGAGCAGTAAGTGTCACACTTGTTTTGGCTCTGCTGGATAGTCCAAATAAAAATCACTACCATGGTCACAGCAGATATTGATAAGCATTAACAGGGTATTGGGGAATATACTCTTAAAATATACAGCCTTTATCCTTGTGGAGTTTCAGCCTACAGTAGAAAAAGAATTCAGACAACTGGGTTGCTGCACAATAGACGTGGCTCAATATATTACTGTATTTAATTATTTTCTGTTTTGTTAAGCCTAACTTAAAAAAAGTTGCTTCATGTTCATGAAGATTTTTTTACCCACGGGCATAGAAATTTCCATTTCAGTTAAAAGAGAAATCACCAGTAACATTCACTGAGGTGGATATAAGAAGACAGTAATTAGTGTGGATTAATGTTGGAGCAAATTTAAAATTCCACCAAGTTTTAATGAGGGTTTCACCAACAACATTATGTGGTAAGTCTGCTGACAGGGTCATCCTTTAAAAGCAACAGCACAAAATCCAAGTCCAGCTCCAAGACTCCAAGACCATCACCATTTGCTACCTTTTAATTTCTTACCATTTACTCTATATGTAAGAGATTTGTTAGCCTTAATTACAGAAAAATATCCCACAGTGACTTTGATGGTTTTTTAAGGATGATTACTGACTGAACTTATATTCTTTGAGCACTTTTTCAAAAGGAAAGTTTAGTCTCAACTTTTACCCTAAAATGCATCCTCACTGCAATTTAAAGTCTGTCTGTGTGTGTATAACAGATTTTTCTCTCTTTAGAAGTGGTAAATACCACTACTTAACGTCAAATAATTTAGAGATGAAGACAGCATCCTGAAAGAAATAATCTCATAAAGCTGCTTCTCTTCTTTTTGTCCAGGCACAATAATGAAAACTCTCATTCCACTCAAGTGCCTTAAAGACAACATTCAGGAAAATGAAATTTTAAAATCCAGGTTAATTTGCCTCCCATAAATCAAATAATATGCTGATTCAGTAACATGGATGATTAGGTGCAAGTGCACCAAGTAAACTAATCATTTGTCAAAAAGCAGGTTTTAACCATTTTAAAAAAATTAATATATTGTAATACAATAAGTACAAAACATTTCTAATTTTGAATGTTGCTGAAGTGACTCATATATGGGAAGATAATAATTTCCATATGGATCTAGTAACCCTCTCCAAAAAGTCTCATTATAAGATTAGTCCACCAAAACTGCTGAAAAAGAGCTAGTTAATGTCTCTTTTTTATCTTAAACAAGGCACACTCAGTCTTTCTACTTAGAAAAGCTTCATATTGAGAAAACAAATCTATTTCATAGGTAATTATGACCTTCATTTTACTCCGTTACACCAAGAAGTAATTCTGTGTACTCACACGGTTAACAGTATTTTCAGATACCCCACAACTGGTACTGTGAAAAAGTCTCTCACACTCTCAGCCAGAAATTCCTGCTGTTAGAAGACCTCTGGCCTAATTTTCACATCTAAGATCTCATCAGGTATGACTCATCTAGGACAAATTTTTGGGTAGTTTAAATTGTCCCAGTGCCCACTGGGTACACACATTAGTAAGAGTTCTTCAAGTGTTCACTCCCTGGAAATGAAGCACTAGAAGTTTTGTACAAAGAATATTGAATTTTACAAGTTAAACTATAATAAGCAAATCAAGTTGCTTGTAAGATCCACAACCAAGTAATATGAAAAAGAAAATTCTTATAATTTTCACTTATAAAATATTTCACATGACCCCTCATGTTCTGTATTTTTACAAGAAAAGAGGTTTTTTAATAGATGTGTGTGTGGGTGGATGTTTGGGGGAATGTGTGCTAAAAAACCAGCAGTCAGCAGTTGTCCTTTTTATCTTTCCCTTAATTCCAAAATATTTCAGCCAAGCAGAGTTTAGATCGAAGTGCATGAGTATTTTGTACATTTAGTATTTTGTTTCTTTTTCTAGTAGGTTTTGTTCCACAGATTATTTAGTCTGTTTATTATCTAAACAGGCCCACTATTATTGTGTTCTTTATTTACATGCCTTATTTATTTATTTATGTGATTAGTTAAAAGGCTAAAAATTTTAAATTTTTAAAATCAAATATGTTTGTACTTCCTCAAATCCCATGCCATCAATCCTGCCTCCTAGAAATAGGAAAGGACAACCTCAACAATGATACCTAAGTGTGAAAGGCAAAAAAGAATTAAGACATTCTCTGTAGTTTGTTGCAGTTATATCCCACAAAAAGAGTAGACCTCACTGAATGCAGAAAATATTTCTTTTTATGTATGTATGTGTTTTGTGGAGATACAAAAATTATTTTCTTGAACTGTGAATTAGAACTAATTAGAGGGTTTTAGCACATTCACCTTCATAAACCCCACTAACACTTATTACCTGGGGCAGCTTCAGTAACATAGGAATGCTTCGAATTGGAAAACTAAACCCACATTTTTTTGAAATGACATTAGGACTTTATCAAGCCAGATCATTACAGCAAAATACAGAGGTCAGTGTATTATACATACAATTAATTATTATATACATTATTGCATATACACATCCATAGACCTTATATGAATTCACTTTGCTGTAGTCGAAAATATCAACCATCTTTTCCAGAAAAAGGGAAATTCAGTCATCCACACTCTAGTTGCAAATACGCAGAGAGAAGCAGGAAAAGCTCCTCCACACACCTGTTTTGGAAAAGAGCAGACAATTGTTTACCACCAGGTTGCTTCAACAGATGTCTCTACTCAATTTTATGATAGCTCCTATGTAGCCAGTGTCAATTGTCAGTGAGCAATTATGTCAATCTGAAATGAATTTATATCTGTGACATTCTTGAAATCCTCACATATAATCTTAAGAAATTTATGCCTAATTTTGTGTAATAGACTCAAATCTGCCAATCCCAGTTTTTGGAGCTGATACATAGGGATAATTTGCCTGTTATCATTATTATGTCCAGAAGAGAAGTGTAGTTTAAAAGGCTGGAAGCTGAATTTTCATATCTTTGTGAAGTTCATTGTTCTCCTCAGATTTGGACATGTATTTTATCTTAACTTCATGATTCATTGCAAGAGGCAAGATAAATTCTATGGTCTTGATTCAATCTGCTGCTGATAGCCAAGCTATATTACATAACCAACTTTTGGAGCAGTTTCCTGAGATTTCTATTTCAGTCTGGAAGAATGACAGTCAATCCCAAAACATGCATATGGTACTTTTTGGTTCTTTCTTTCTCTGACCTCTGCTGTATTTCACATAGCTCGAAATCCCACAAAGTGGATTCTGTGAGAATGCAAGAATAGAAGAACCTGCTCAGCTTAAGATCTCTGAGCTTATTCCAGATTTCTACTTAGTGTTTGAAGTCATCATTTAAAATTAATCCTTTAAATCTTTTTGCTTCAAGCTTATTTTAAATCCAATAAACCAGCCAAACTCCAAATATGCTAACAGTTTCCAGAGTTTCATGTCCCATCTCTTTTTCTGAACAACTCTGACCCTATATTTATTCCATTCAGAACAAAGGAAATATGTCAAGAGAGTGATAACCATGTTTCCAGGACAGGCAGAATAAAAGCAGCTTTGTTTACAGAACTCTGCTGCCGAGCTTTTCTGAGCTACAAAAGAAATTTTGAGCAACAGTAGGATAATAATCTCTATTTTTCCGTGGCAGAATACTGTGGAAGGCAATTGCTTTTGTTGTTGTTATTATTATTAATAATAATAATAATATTCACAGAAGACATCATGGAAATAAAAGAGTAACACAAGAAGTGCAAATCAGAGCTGGATCACTTACATTCACATGTCTCAGAGTCCTCTAAAGTCAGGAATAATCCATCTTCATTATACCAAACCTTCTAAAGAGCAAAAGACAGTTGTGTTAGTTCCAGAGGAACCAGCAGGATTTCTGTGGCCTTCGGCTGGCACGGAGTCAGTGGCACATGAGGTTACCTGGTGTGTCATGGAACTTGCCAAGATATTGGAATTTATTCGGACATTTTAAGACAACAGCTGCAGATTCTGTGACCTCTTTGTTTATCTAAGTTGTAAGCTTATTTTAGATCAAGGAGAACAGCACTTATTTTCATCTGTTGTCTCTATTTTGGTGTATATATGATTTATGGAGTAATTTATAATAGATCATTTTTTGGCACAAAAGGATTAAGTTGGTCTCTTGCCTTCTGAGCTGAGGCTCATCATAATTTGCCTGGTCATTTACCAGGTTTCTGTTGCAAGATTGTCTTTTTAGAAATATGCATTTATCACTTCTAATGACTCACAATGATTTGCTCTCCAGAAAGTCAAGTTCGTCAAAATCCTCAGGATTTTCTTTAATGTACTTCACTAAAAGAGCTTCCTTCCATAGAAACTTTAATAGATTTTTTTCTATGTTGCCAATTTCAAACAAGGTGACTTTTTTTTAGATATTAAACCCCTTCACCTGTTATCTATTAAAGAATCTCTCAAATTTACTAAGAAAAAATGTGACACTTCCTAATGTTAATACACAACCAGAAATCAAATAGATTGTTTTGTGAGAACTGAGCAATGTCCCCCTACTACTTCTATTTCTATCAATCCTGATTAAATAACGGTACATTAAGAAATCATATTACATAGCTCATCAGTGTAAACTAATGAAGATGAAGAATTTTAAGTTTCTTCAATTTCAGTATCTTCAATATCTTCAATATCTTTTCCCCCTTTATCCAAATTATTTTTTGCTTTCTCACTTTTAGTCAAACAAGACAATACAGAAGTGACCACAAATTATCACTTTCTTTGGAAGTAAATTTGTTTACATTTTTTCTTCTCAATTATCTTCTAAAAATCCTGATAAATTTTTACCAAAGTGACTTCAACTAAGTAATTAAATAGGACAAGTATGAACTGTAAAAGTACAAGTAGATTCCTAATTTTTAAAAAATTTTAATCCCCTCAAATAAGAAAGAAAAAAATGAAAGCACAGCCAAAATTGTGCCAGATTTTTCTGCTGCTAATATTTACCTATTTTTTTTAATTTATTTTCAAAATCAAGCATGCAAATTCGGTTAGGTCAGTGCTGACATGCAGGAATTTTTTTTTTTTTCATATCTTAGTAGTATTGTACATAAAACCTCCTATATTTTGGTGCTGGTAATAATGGTGATTAATATAATCACAATAATAACAAAAACAATGAATTTGGAACTTAATATTGCAATTAAAGAGGTTTTTTCCCAAAACTTAATTTGTTGCTAAGAATGTATATAATATCCATTTCCCTCTGTTCATAAAAATACTTCCACCATGTTTGATTATTTGTTCCAGTTCAACACAGACCAGTTTGACTTCTTTTCATTCAGGATAGAATGTATTTATCATGATATAATTTAGAATAGGCAAAAAAACCCAACCAACCAACCAACCAAACAAATTGGCTTTATTGGGTTTTTTTAACACTTCACAGTTAAGTAATTCCACTTTAAAGCATGGACATTTATGCCAAAATATATCCTGCATTAAAATATCAAGAGGATGCTGTAAGGGCTCACAGGACATTCTCACTTTTTTGGCAGATGATATATTCTCCTTTTCTATTTGGAATATGAAATTTCCTGAGACAGAGAACTAATCTTTGAGAACTCTAATTTTTGAGACTTTCCAAATAATGCTACAAGTTCATCTCATTATTGCCTTTTCTATTCCATCCCTACTGCTATATGTGGAAGGGCTGTGATACAAACTAGGTGTTTTATTCAATGAATCTTGATATATATCTTTTCTTTTTTACTGATTCCTCAAGTACCTCTTCTGAAATGTCTCAGCTAATCACAAATCCTAATTATGACTTTAAGATATGCAATCTATGAGACTCAGACATTTCAAATGAATGTAATTTAATAGAACACTTACTTTCTCATTAGCAGAGATAAATATGCATGATCCTAAGTGTTTTGTATGCAGGTTATATACTTAAAACTTGTCCCTAAAGGCTGCCTGAAATGGAAGTTCTTTTTTTACCTGCAGTGTTAGAGAAGAAAACAAGATATTAAGTTGACTTTTATCATTTTTTTTTCTTCTCAGTCTGTATCATATTTGACAAAAAATTTCTTGTTTTTTTAAATTTCTTTTCAAGTTTCAGCAAGACTATGCAGCAGCAGGTGGAAGCCTGTTAAGTAAAGAGGAAATAAAATCCAGCCCTTTGGACTGACCTGTTCAGTTTTCCAATACAGCTTTTGATGATGTTCACTACCACAGCAGATAGTATGGATTTCTCATAATAGAGATATTATATTATGAGAAAAGAAATTCAACATCCGCATTTGAGATCTATCTATGACATCATTCTGCTCATCGTTTGCTCTGTGTGGGAATGGTGGAAACGGCAGTTATTTGCTATCCTGTATAATAAAAAACTAGGCAAGATATTCTAGTAAAGCAAATTTACAGTCTCCCCTAATGGACTGGAAAAAAAAAATCATAGAAAAGAGTTTTTCCATCTAGTCCCTTAATGATTTCTCCAGTATTGAAATGAAGCATGGACTGGAAGAAGCCAGCTTTTTTGGTGGCTTGTGTCCCCTATTAACCCAGGTGATCTGGCCCAACAATGGGTTTATGAAAGGCAGGTCCTGTTTGACCAAGCTTATCTCCTTTCAATCACCATTGATTTCTAGTCAGGAATACATAAAAAAGGTCAGCAAGAAAGATGACACAGCTGCAAAGAATAAAGCTAACATTGGAGGTCTCATACTGAGTGTTCCCTTAGTGCTTGCCAGTCAATCAAGCCTAATATCAATTAAGAAATTTAAGTAGGGTTTTGGGGAATTGTTTTTCCATTATATGGTTTAAAAATCCCTCACAGTTCTTCCTTCTGTCTCATTCACTTATTTTTTGTTTGGAAGAAAAGTCTGGTACTCAAAACTGACTGCTCCAGGTACACTTGGAAAATGCTTAAGATGTTTGTTTATAATGTCTTAAAATTCACTTTCTATGGTAGCAGTAAAATTGTTTGTAAATTACCTTCCAGTAATTAAGATATTGTTCCTTCTCTCTTGCTGAATGATTCAAAAAATTTTATTGAGAAATCTGAGCAGTAGGGAAGTGTCTCTTCATATAAAGTAGCAATCATCAGTGTTCAATTTATTTACAGTGTCCAGCCAATTGAACAAGAATAAATATGTTTATATGCTAAATAGCCACTGATGAATCATTTTGGTTAGGGGAAAAAAAATAAACCAGTGAATGCAGACTTTATTGTGTGTTCAGAAAAGTTAATTACACTTTTTAAAATTAATTACACTTTTTCAAAGTCTGAGATCTACTTTTAACAAACTGAGCCTGTCAGTTCTCTCTCCAGCATCAGCTTCTGTCCTGGCACGATTCATACCCTTTCTTCCCTCCCTAATGTGATAGTGAAAATCAAACTGACACAGCACTAAGAAGGACATTACTTAAGGAAAACAAAACCAGCAAAAAGCAAAACCAAACTAATCAACAAAACAAAACAAAATTTAAAAAGTAGAAAGGAAAAAACAGGAAACACCAAGAAGTCTGTCAGTAATATGGCCAACCATAATGGGTTGGGCAATTTGAATATAAAATCCAAAGTCCATGTTTCATGAATGTTAAGCACAGAGCAGTTTCCACTGACCTTGATCTCATCACTATAGATAAGTTCAGGCTTCACTATCCTTACAAGTCCACTCTGACAATCTTACAGCCAATGTCAATTTCATTGTCATTAAGGAAGTTTCACAAGTGTAAGAACAGAAGAAGGGAAAAAAAAAAGACAATAAAGGGGATTTCCTATCATTGAGGATAGATTTGCATTCAGGGAAGTTACAGAGGATGGTACTCACTCTGAGAGCACAATGTGGGGTGAAAGGACTTTGTATTTTGCAAGGGTGCTTGCCATTGTATCAGTTCTTCCGAGGAAGAGAGGCAAAATTTTTATAGGTCTTGGTACCTGAACATTTCTGATTGTTGCTTACAAATTTCCACCTGCTGGACTTAACTTTTTTATTCACAGTTAATTACAGATGTGCAATTAGTGTCTTTAGATGCTAATACTGCCACATTAAAATCACTAAAATAGCTACTACACAGTTGAAAATATTATTCAATAGGATTCAAAATTAAAATGTACACGCAAAAAATTTTTTATGTACTGCATCTAATTAAGACATACTCTTGAGGCATGGACATCATGTTCAGCACATGTAACAGCTCACAATAAAGTAACTGCAATATATGCAGAGATGGGAGGCAGGAATAATAGGTCTTAATAGGTCTTCAAAATATTTAATAGCATGAAAAACAGTTTCAGCTTCCTATTAAGGTTTCTGAGAAATATATTTCATTGCAATTTGCTTGAAGACATTAAAAATATATATTTTTATATATGTGTATCCTATTTTATTGATACTTTAAATGTTGCATCTATGTTTGTGTGTCCACTCTGACATATTTTCATGTATAAGTCCTTGATGTATGATGACAAAAAATAGAATTTTATGCCTGATTTTTCTTTAGCTTAAATTTTCAGTTTCTTTATAAATAATAAATAATTTTTACATTGGGAAATGTAACCATCAGTGCTGTATTCATTTATTTCTAGTTCTTCCATGTGTTTTGTTTCTGTGACTTATTTGTTTGGTTCTGATTAGTTGTAGGCACCTGGGACCCTCTCCTCAACATATTTTAAAAAACAGGAATGCATTTTTAGTTCGAGAATATTAAAGTTTGACAAGCATCAGTTTTTAAATTCAAGACCATTAGTGATGAGGGAGATGGAACAGAAAATAAAATTTAAATATCCTTTGAGTTATTGCCTCATGAAATTTCACATTATTTTCACCTCTTGCACTATTAAGTGTCTTGAAAATTGTAAACCCCTTATGTAATAAGTATTTAGAAAGATTGCTTTACCTTTCTTTGGCAGAAAGTCAAGATTCATTTCTACTTTAGCACTTCACCTTCTGCTAAAGATAGATTTTATGCTAGAAATAATTTTTTTTTTGGAAAAAGGAAGTTTGATTCAAAATAATTTTAGAAGACTCCATCTCAAATTTAATGCTTTTTCCTTGAGAATCACACTACATTATTTTTGAAATTCTTTATTTATTATGAAGTAGAAAGAAACAAGAGAATACTTGACTTTTCAAGGACAATGGCTTGCTGAGTGAAATGTGTTTGGCCAGAAAATGATGTATTACATATAGGTCAGAGTATAACTGGTAGCAAAGTGATCTTCTGTTGCACAAAGAAAAGCAATCTTGAACTGACTCATGGTAAGTCTCACACATCATTCACACGCACATATGTGTCTTTGAAAGGAGCAGATATCATTACATAAGAGGATAAATCTTGTAAGGAATAAAATCACAGAAATCAAAATTTGGCATCGGAGGCCTTATTTGTTCCACATAGGCACATTGTTCTGTGTTCTCATGCAAGTGAAACACATTAAAGTTTTCTTTTGCAAAGTTCCACTATCTCTGGTAACAACACAGGTTTAGGATGTACTAATATACCTCAGCTTTGCCAAGAGATCTGTGATGAACCAGAGCTAGTGGGATTAGTTGTTTTTCACCAGCTTGTGTGTGAAAATGTTAACATCAGAAAAAGACATATTTATGATATCTAATGATATATCCTCAGAGGCCCCAAGGTTTGAACTCTGAGCTTCTGTCTTTTGAATCTTTTTGAACTGTTATTTAAAGTAAATACATACTAAGGGCTTGATGGCATTAATAATTATGTTTAAGTGCAGGTTTGTCAGGACAAGGAGAAAGAGAGCAGGAGTATGAGAAAGGATTTAAGCATTCCTTTTAGGATAATTTGAAGCACCACGTGCTCATAAAGGAACTTTTTTCCGTTTTGATAATTCTGTATTCTTATAGAGTCAACCAGTTGTAAAATTCAGCAAGCAGCTTGATACTTGTCAGAGTCTTGGGACTTAACCTAGATTCACTAAGCTTTTGGTACATTAAAGACACAATCAGATATTTTTACAAAAGTAGGCACAGGTGAAAAAGAAGCACAGCTGCTACTGCTTCAAGGATGTATTTGTTGAGTCCAATCTTAAATTCTGTGACATCTCTGGGCACAATAAGATAAGTAGAAGTGATTTTAGATAAAGATCCCAATGGCTAACTTGTTTTAATTAAAGATGTTTCAAAAGATAGAGAAATCCAGAACAAAGAAGAGAAATATGCTATGTGAATTATCAGGTTATTGCTTCAAAGTTAAACTTGTAAATTTCTCCAGTGGCCTGACTAAAGTCAAATAAAAAATTATTCAATGGATCTCATTTGATTTCAATTTTATTAATTCTATGATTAGGTTTCGGCAAAATATGGAGTTTTTCTAGTGATTATTTCAAATTAAATTTCTTCTGAATTAAAGATATTTACAAGTTTCCAAGATGACTTTTGAATATTTTTCAGATTAAACCATAACTCTATTTCTAGTAACATCAACAAACAGCTTATAAAACTGGTTTGTATGTGCTTGTTTGTCTCTGGTTGTAAAATGTTAAACAAATGGGTTGCAAAAGTTAGCAAAAGCAAGAATAAATATAATAAACATACTGATGCTTAGAATGTGATTCTAAAATACTCTTGGAGTACAGAAACTTAGAAAAATATTTAGGCTCAATGATATGAAAATCTGACACAACATGAAGCACAACACAAATCAGAAAAAAAATGAAGATATTTATAAATATCTTGAAAGAAAAGTCAAAAAAAGTTTTCTGATTATTGGCAGGGACTGAAAACTGACAGTGAGGGCCAATGAGTATAAGATTTCTTGACTCAAGTCGTCTTTCTGTGTTGGAGTATCAGACAACGTTATCAATAAGTGTATATGAATTTAAGTTTAGCTTGAGAATTTTCAAAGGCATCTAGATTAAGAAAATTTTCTGCAGGTCGCTCTAAGAATTGGCTTAACCTGTCAAACCTTCAGGACTTCCCTCGGGGCTCTGGTAGGACAGGTGAGATGCCAAAAGGTTGAAGCCTGCACAAGTCTAGTAACATTCATTAGAAAGGTTTCTGAAATCATAGACTAGTTAGATTAACTTTTGTTCATAAAAAATAACAGAACTAATGTTGTGTCTACCATGAAAGATCAACCAAAGAGTATTCATAAGTCCCATTAAGTTAACACTATACACTTAAGTATATTTGAACTGCCATTTTGTTGGTTTTTTTTAACTTACAGTTGTGTGACATCACTATAAAGTGATTTGTCCAGGTGATAGGAAAGGCCAAATTCAGGGAATAACTTCATTATCAAAGCAGAAACATATATCAGATCCATTGTAGCCTTTTGAGGAAAAAAAAAACCTAAACAAATCAAACCCTCCTTTTCCCTTCATGTTCCAGAAAAATTACCAGATTAAGCAACATGTCAGAAGTCCCTGCTGTATTTTGGATTGTCTGGTTCTGTTATTACTCAGTGCTGTATCTATCATTATTTTTAGAATAAAAGTAGAAAACTAGAAGTTGCAAGCACATTGAGGGTCAGAATAATAATACAAATAAACTACTTTTTTGGTATACTTTCAGAGAGACACAATACTTGCTGGATATTTAATTTATGGATAATTGTGTCTGGGCATAAGATTGTATGAGTGGAAGCATATTTTCATGTATCCTGCTGCTAAAGATTCATTTAGAACACTTCAGTGTTTCATGTTGAAAAACACTGTCTGCTGTTTCAGGGTTGTGTATCTTAAAACATTTCATTTGAATTTTAGTTTAATTTAAAATACTTCAGAAAAGCATCAGACACTTCAGAAAATTTATGTAGAACATTTGCAGTAACTTATGGCTACAAAAGTTGGTTTAAGAGTTTTGAAGATTTTATCCATTAATTTTAAGATTCTTGCATTCAGATATACTTTCACAATGCATTCTCATTAAATATTTGCAAAATGCCTTGAATCAGAGTTCTGTAAAATGTTTTACAAGTTAGTGTAAAAGTTGCTGTACATTAGAAATGAAGACCAGATGCCAAAGATTCACTTTCAAGCTAAATAAGAGTCAGTGCAGGACATTAGGTTTTAGTCATGATGTTAAAGTAAATGTTTAAATTCTTACGCATGCCCACTAAACAATATATAAAGTCAACAATTTTTATATTTATCTACCTCAATTTTTTTTTAAATGATAGCAGGTAGAATAGTATCCCATCAGTCAACTATAAATGCTCACTCTTGTCTGTCTGAACAAAATTTTTTGACAAAATAAATAATTACAGGCTAGTAAATATTTGTCAGTACCTTATTCTTTTTGAATTTATATGCACCTTTGTCAACTATTTCAATGGGGGTTTTAATGTTTGATCTGTTCTCAACTTTTACATGGCAGTGAGCTACAGCCAACCCATGTATGGTATAACAGCCTTTCCAATATATATGTGATCTTTCCATTCACCCAAGGAACAGATCTTTCAGGTAACAACATTAGTTAGGATTTTCACAAATGCAAGACAGCTATCTGTCAGTTTCAGTCTTTATCCCCAGATCCTTTCTATATCTCTTGGCGTTAAAAACAAAGGCTTTACTCTTCTTATGGTATCTTACCATAGAGGTCAAGGTAAGTGTCAGGAGTATATGTCTTCCTCTTCCATGAATTCTCTGGATTTTCTTCCTTTACTTATCAGGTTATTTTCATCACATAGCACTTTTTCATCATAGCTTAAAATCTCAACAGCTCCTCCTGAGACTGCTTCTCTTATAGTCTGTTGTAGCAGTTGTTTCTAATTGTCTCTGTCATATCAAGAATTGATAATTAAAGTTTTCACTAACCTTTTCTAGGTGTGGAGTGAAAAGGGATCACTCAAATGAAAAACAGGAAGAATTTTCAGTCAAAAATGGGAGGCACTACAGAGAAGTTTAATCCTTTCTTGTTGTTAAGGTTTAGGGCAAATTCGGGAGAAAACTTCCCAAGGAGCCCTCCCTCCCCTCCGCCAACCGGTTCGGGAAAAAACTTCCTCAGAGAGAAGAGGAAAGAAACCTGTTTATTACACAGGCAAAACAAAGAGACACTCCCCAGCACAATAAATT
>VYXD01006830.1:8431-192865 GCA_013397195.1 Hylia prasina
ACAATATCGTTTAAAGGAATGAGCCTGGAAATACTGACATAACTTCATAACTTTTGTTTTGGTTTGGTACCACATGAGAAATAATTCTCATTAAGAGGATTTCCAGTCTGTGAAATGGGCACTGTAACATCTGTCTTGTACAGCAAGCTATGCGGGTTAATTAATGAACTCTGAAAAAATTATTATGAGTTTTTTGAATAAAAGTTCTACCTGTACCATAACTGCAGACATGTTAGAGTAACTGCAGTTTTAAATCCCAGACTGAGGATTGACAAAAAACCTCCAAAAACAAAAAAGAAGACCAACTTAGCATTTCAAACATGCTCTGAAATGCAAGGGTACAGAATGACCTGGAGGATGCCTGATTTCTAGAAGAAAACTGGTGATAAATTTGTATGGCATCAAAGTTCCTCTTGGTAGGTATGAAAATAGATCTTCTCATATAAGTTTGGGGAAATAATTCAGTTCCTATAAAGTATACATTAGAATAAAATCAAGGACATCCATAGCAGTACTTCAGTTGTTTTTATTCTTAGGCTGGTGCAAACAGAAACTGTTAAGCCATTTGCAGTCTGTGCTCATATGTGTCGTTTCCCAAGAGAACAGACACCTGAAGGGTTTGATTTTAAAACACCATTTACATGGGAGTTATCTGTTGGTTTAAGGCTGTAGCTTCTGGTTTTAGTTTTCTCCTTAGGTAAACTGAATATAAGTGACCAATGCAAAACCTTTGTTCTTCCTTGCAGAGAAGAGCTGCTTATACCTTATGCTGTGGGGTCCATAGCTTGACTGTGTTTGTTTTATTATATATATATTTATTTAATCACTGAATTCATTTTTAATCTTTTATTAGTTCTTTTCCAAAGACAGTGCTTTGGAGCTGCTTATTAGCTTTATCACTGTAATCCTAAATTTTTGCTGTTAAACTGTTAAAAGGAAATTTAGCTTTAAGACTTGTGGGAATGCATGTTGGCTACAACTGTGTTATCTGTACAGCTAGCTTTATATGACCCTTTATCCTAGTGGAGAATTGAGAGTTGAGAAAGGTGGATTAGGAGAGCTGCTGGACAACAAGTGCCGTTCACAGCTTGCAAAGTGAGTGTTTTATTTTAAATGCAGTTCTGATGGCAACTGGGTGCGTCTGATGTCAGGACAACATAGAGGAAAGGCAGCATACAGCAGACACTGGGTATCTGTCTGGAGGATGGAATGGGGTCATCTGTGGAATTTCTTAATTTACTGTTAATTTTTCTATCAGTGAATGAGGATTCTGCCATAAACATTCTTTATTCAGTTTGCATTTTAGTTCAGATTGCAAGTGAAAATAATCCCACTACCTTTTAATTTAATGAAAAAGGAACTAACTGTTAAAAATTATAGTGGCACTCTGAATTCCACTGGGAAAAAGGAAAAATTATTCCCCAGGGGCTTTGTCGTGGGAAGCCTTTAAAAGAAAAATGCATGTAAGAACAAAGTAGATCTGAGTGACTTTGAAGGTGGCTTTACCAAGTGCTAATGGGAGACTATGGCAGGAATCTTTTCAAAGGATGTGGAGAAGCAAAATCGTGCTTCTTGTGGTGGTTGTCCTCATACTGTGGTGCTGATTAGGGTCACCTGAGCAGGACAACTAGGAGCAGTTGTTGTCATCTGGGACGTAGAGGGTCCATCCTCACCAGGACTTTGTAACTCTGCATAAATTTGAGTCCTCTTTGGCTCAGTGCTAAACATAAATGTGCTGGCACCAAACCCAACACCACAACTCAGTGGGGCAGGAAGTGTTGCTGCTGTTGAGAACTTGGAAGTGAACAAGTGAAGAGGAGCCAGAGTCACCACTCCACATGCAGCATTCAGAGAGTGCCGTCACTGTTGGCTGTTTTAAAACATTGAGCTGATATTTGATGTATTTTAGGTTTTTCAGCTTAAAGAGTTGGTTAAGTAAGTTAGTTAAGCAATAAATGTTTTTTTTTTTTGATCCTTTGTCACTCCCAGTAAAAAGGCAACTCTTGAAACTTAGACACCTAGAATGGGCCAAGAAGGTCTCCTGCTAAGGAGGTTTAGGTTGTGCTGCTGTGCAGTAATGCACGTGACTATAGAAACCTCTAAGAAAGCTGGATACTACCAGTATGATATAGGCTGGTACAGGACAAATCTGTCCTGACTGAATTCTGCATTATCATGGATGCACTGCCATTGGTACCTGAGTTAGCTGCTTTAAAACTGGCTCAGGTGTGTCAGTGTTATTGCAGTTTCTGCAGTTTTGGTCTAGCCTTGAAGTGAATAGAAAAGGGATCTTGTATGGTGGAGAAATGCTTGTTCCAAAGCTGCAAATGTTTTACTTTCTTCCTCATGTAACCTCTGATATTACTGTTTTAATATGGAGAAATACTTTTATTGTAAAGCACCCTAGGGCACTCTTAAGCTAAGGTCTTTTCTGTGGGATATTTATTTGCATTAGATATTGGAGAATATTCTTGATGGAAGAGTGCTTTTTTGATGCTTTATTCCCCATGATTCTCTTATTGCACCAAATCTGAGCATAAACATTCTGGGAGAAGTACACTGTAAATATTTGTATTTATTAATGCAAATCAAAATCACACAGCTAAATCCCCGTGTACTGGACCAAATATTTACCCTTCTGTGTAGATTTTAAGTGTATTCAAGGACAGATCAACCATTCTCCATGTTCATAAAAAGTAAAAGATGCCATTGAAGAATTATGGATATTTTCTTAATATTGAATGGGAGAATTGGAAACTAATACAAAATATGAGTGGGTTCTAAAATGTAAATATTGTGCGTCTTGAAATATTTTATTAATCATGATTTAATACTGTTAATTGCTTGGCTATCAATTAGTTTAGCAAACCTCTAGGAAGCCCCTTATACATAGTACCACATGTTAAAAACCATTCAGCTTCCTGGAACAGCCCCTGCTTAAAGAGTTAACAGTCTAATGAACCCAAATGGACAAAAATTCAGGATAGCAAATGGATTTAAATGAAGTCAAGTTTCTGGCAAAGGTCACAGAGCTGCTTAGGTGAACTAGAAGTGTGCTTTTTCTTCCTTGGTCCCCATCCTAATACATGGCCCCAGACAGCCACATTTGCCTGAGTGGCTGCTCAGTGCTTTCAGTTTAGACCATGGGAAAGTGCTTGGGAGAAGAATCACAATGACAGGGTTACATGGCTCCTAAATTTACTCTGATTCTAATTCTGGCTTCCAAAATGGTGCAGGAAGGTCCATACCTTTCATCATGTCCCTGTGTCTGTCTGTCCTTTACGAAAAGGTGTGAGGAGGAGTCTCTGCACCAGCCCAGGGGCTGCAGCCTGACCCATGAGCACATCAGCAGGGCAGTGGGAAAAACCTCATCAAACTTTCCCCAGGGTGAGACTTTAGTTCCCTCTGTCATAGTCTATCCTGCCTGCTCTTGATGGGCCAAATCAGTGCTATTCTGTTTAAAGATAAATGGCAGAGCTTTGCATACACCTGTGCTAGCAAACGTGCCTGCTGCAACTTTAGCAAAAGTGACATAAGGACAAGTAATGACAAGACTGGAGTAGATTAAATGTGGAATACCTTGCTGAGCTACAGCTCACTGAAACCAAAACCCTGTCTGTGATTTACTAAGCCAGGAAAATAACTTATAGTTTGAACTTGTTTTTCTCTTCTTTTTGAGACTCAGGAAGGCTAATACTTTTATAATAAGTGTTTATAGAATGTCTGACTTCATGATCCTGACCTAAGCACTGAACAGGAGACCACTACAGGAAATTTATGCCTCAAACCAGCATAGTATCTCCAACTATTATTGAATTGTAGCAGTACAATATAGCTCATAATAAAGATTGTAACAGTGGTGAGTTCTTTGCAGCTCTTTCTCTTTAAAATCTCCTGATACACTTTTAAATCAATTTCTAACAGGGAAACATTTTTTCCCAGGGCAGTAAATAAAACGTTAATGGAGAGAAGACTCCTCTCCTGCCCCACTGTGCCTGAGCAATCCAAGAATTTCAATAGATCAGGACTCTCTCTCTTCGCCTTTGAGGGAAAGGATGACTGGGGATATACTCAGTGGCCTGGTCCACCACACAAATCCTTCTCTGGGCTAGATGACCCAGACTGAGAGACAAATATTTATAAGTCTCAGAAGTGCCCTTACAATCCATCCTGCCATGGATAGTAGAGCTCTATTTTGTGCCACTGGATGGACTTTTTATCAGTTACAACATAAACAGGAAAGATTATATAATTTATTAATATTTAGTTTTATGGTTATTGTGGGAATGTTTTCTTTTAATATCAAACTGGTAGCTGGTTTAAATGAATCCAGGAGTGAGAAAATCTGGGAATAGAAAGAAATTCAGATTCATCTTCAATTTCTCTGTTTTGGTACTCTCTTTTAAATATTGCTATAGGTAATATCAGCTCTGTATCTGAAGCCACACATAAAAAGAAATAACAACAAAAACCTCATTTGTCACCTGTACATCTGCAGTAACATTGAGCTAGTTTGTTAATAATAAAAGTAGCTTGAAGGGTTTGGAGAGGTAAATTGGATTGCTAGGTAAGTGAAAAGTGATGGTTTCTAATTTTATGACCTGGCTTGCTCTGAATCAGGGAAAACCTCTGCTCTGTTTTAACAAGATAGACTACAGGTAATCTAAATAAGCTAGATTTCTTATTCGTATAAGGTTCTGTCTCTATAAGAAATTTAAAGGCCATATTTCTCCTGTATTATTATGTAGTAGTTGCTTTCCAGAATTGTAATTTTCTCTAATGCTAAAGAAAAAAAGTGAAGAAATTAAAGTTAGGCATGTTTATTAAAGGGAAGAGGTTGCTCAGTGTAGATTAAATTTTTAGGGGATTTTGATGTCACCTTTTAAGACCATGCACAGATAATAATTCTGAACCTTACAGTTCAGTTAGGACTGATTTGTAGAGAGCATATTCTACCTCCTGCGCAGTATCCTAAAAATCAAGTTGCTGCCAAACTTTGCAAAATCCCATTGCAAATCATGAAGCTGTTAAGCTTTCTCACAACCAATTTATTTTTCATGTTTGGAAAATGCCAAAATGCCCCTGTCTCAAAAAATGGATGAATTACTTTCCTAAAACTATTTTTTAAATGATATTCAGAGGGAGAATTTAATCTCAAATATTTAAAGTGTGGTGTAATGAGAGCAGCTGCAAGATAGTTACATTGAGAAGTGCTTTCTTATATTAAGTATGAGTATTTCTGTGGGCTCTATCTATATTAAAAATGATATAAATAAAAAAGTAAATGCCATTCTCTTTTTTCTTTTTTGTTACTTTTACAAAGCTCCTTCAAATAGGATTAATTTAAGTTGTTTCTATAAGAAAACTGGGCTATCATACCGGTGATTTAATGGATAATGTCTGTTTAAAAAGATTAATTTTACCCTGGGATTTCAGTGAAGACTCTGGCTCATTGTGCTCTGCAATAGTATAGTATATTTCACAGCTGTGGGCTTTGATGGAGAGCAGCCTGCCCTCTGCTCCAGAGAATGACTCTCAGGGGAATGTTCCCCGTAGTACTTTAGATGATAACCACTTCCAGAAAGTGTAATGGATGACAAAAGAAACCGCAAGATATTTTGACCCATGCCAGTTTGAAGGCTTTAAAATTACTGACCTTACTCTAAACTTACAGTTGATATTTTATTTTTACTCGCCTATGTGGAAAATGGAATAGAGGTGTGCTGTGATCACTACCAGAAGGGCTTGCTGCAGGATGCCCTGGAGAGTCTGTGTAGGCAGTTTCTTGTATGAAGTGTCTTGGTGAAGACAGAAATGTAGATCACTGTCATGGAGTTGTTGCCGCGTGAGAGATCATGTGGTAGAGAGTTGGTTCTGGTTTTGGATGGTTATAAAATTTCCCTGCTACCATCTGGACAGCCAAGAATGACAAGTGTAAAGTAATCCCTTGCACTTTTGTACACGAAGCTGGCTTTAAGCTTGCTTATCTAGGCTAAGTTGTGCTGTCACATGAACATTCAATGGAAGTCAGTCTCTGCTGAGCCCTCTCCTGTGCTGCCATGGGCGTGTTGCCAATGCCACCTCACTGAGCAGCTCTGACAAATCTGCTGTGCTAAGTCACAGAAATGACTGCAGTGTTCACATCTTTGGGGTTTTCCTTGGTGCACAACATATAGGCAGAACTGTATGAGATACATCTGCTTTGCGGCTGTCCTAAGAGACTTTGCTGACCAAGAGCTAAAACATAATTACATGGTCTTGTATGAAGATGCCATTGCAAAACTAGCATCATAAAATTGTTATTTAAAAAGTAGAGAAGCCAGACTTTGTGATGTAGACAGATATCTGCCCATCTCGACTGGATGTATGAAATTTATTATTTCCTGATTTTGAAGTGCCAACCTCAAGAGCAAAGGGTTGTCAAGTATTAATCAAGTTTACCATTTCTGCTAAACTTTCCTGCAATACCCCTCTACTGGCATTGTATAGCTCTTCATAGTGTAACATTAATTCCTTTTGGGGTCACACCACTCAGAATTAATGAGGTTATTCTAAATTTGTATTGATAAAACCTTTATACCACCCCATGCTGGTACATGCCTTTGTTGTATAGTGTGCAGAGAGGTAGCTGCATATACACTTACTCAGCTTATTTATTTATCTTTAAACTTACAGTGCATAAAGCTTAAGATCTAATATTTTAATACTTCAGTAGTCCTAGAATGTCCATAACTATAAAGGTAAATGGCCTATGAAATGATATACTTAGCATCTGTAAAGGAATAATATATTTAGGGACCCAATGAAATAAATCTGTCAACATAAGACTACTTTAGAGAATAGGACTTCCATGAATTTATTTTTTTCTACAGAATATTAGGAAAGCTGATTCAGTTAGACAGAAAAGGATTAGAGAGACAAGGATGTGTGTATGGGGGGAATCCAAATAAGCATTTCAATTACTTGAATTAAATAAAGGCAGTGAAAAAATTTCATTTGGCCAAGGCAGCCAATATTTGGTGTAATCAAAATTACCAACCAAATTCACAGAGCAATGAAAATAATTTGAGTTTTTTGAGTGTCTAAATATGGAAGAAGAATAAATGTTTCTTTGAAAATGAAAAAAACAATTCCAAGTTTCCACAATTAAGTTATTTAATTTTCCTTTGTGTTAGCTTTTATTGTTAAGCTCAAATTTGTTTCAAGGCATTTAAAAATGCAGGAATAGGAGGGAAAGTGACATGTTTATACTTATGCCATCTGAGTATTTTGTTAGTAATTGCAAAAGTGGCAGTATCTGAGACATCAATATGAAAGAAAGCCTTACAATAATTTGAATAGTAATGTAGTAAACAGCAGCAAGACGAAGGTACATATGCTATAATATATACAGCAAGTCACCTAGCTCTTAAATGTACACACATCACTTCTGCCTGAGCTAGTTTCTGAAAAGCAAAATTTGAAACTGGAGAGACACTCTAGAAAGGTAACCAGTAGGTCTGCTCTGGTTTTAAAATTTTCCTCTGACAACATTAACTGAGCACCTTCCAAGACAGGGCAGACTATGCAGGCAACTGGCCTAATCCTGAGAGGTCACTCCTGTGCCAATTTCTTGCATTGTTGGGAAAACTAAGGTCTAAGTTTGCAAGAATTTGAGCAAAATAATTAAATACTAAGAACTTCCATCACATTAAATATTATTCCTGTACATAATGCTTAATGTCTTTGAAAAAAACCCAAGTAGATGGAGTACAGATTATATTATTTTAATTAGATTAATTGACCTCCTGGCTGTGTGTTTATTTTGATACTTTCTGTGTATAAGATGCCTTAGTCACACATGTCATCCATTGTGATGACATTCTCTTTTATCAGGATTGCTATTTCAGAATTAAATATCAGATCCAGTTCAATAGTATATTCAATTCCAAATATGAACATACCCTCAGAGAGTGAGAAGAGAAGGAAAGGTCAGATGATATCATCAGCTGCTAAGCACAGCTACAGGGTTTGAGAAGCAGGCTGAGAGAAGGGAACGTTTCTTGGACAGGAGCCAGAAATCTGCGCTCTGGTGAAAAATTTTTCATGTTCTAAGTACGGTATTTCCATTTGGTAAGGATCTTTGAGGATTCCACCATCCAGTTTTTAGGGATTAAAAGCAACAGTAGCCTCAAAAAATCTTGTTTGCCCAGGTTTTAAACTGTTAGAACAGCTGGTTTTAGGCTTCAAAGCAATGAGACCTATAAAGACATGATCAAATGGTTAATTAAGATATATGTTTGCTCTCATCCTTCATTTAGAGAATGAAAACATTCTGATGGGATATATTCTTGAACGGTGTGGCTATAATTATGTCATCTGCTATTATGTCATAAGATTTGATATTTCAAATCTATTCAGATACCTTTCAGGGTTTTTCAATACAAAAGCAGTTTAGCCCTCCATGTATCTAATAAAGTGAATTCACTGAAATGATCTGTTGAAGATTAAAGAACTAAATCTTGCAATTATTGCAGTCATAAAACATGCTAGGTAATAAACTGAGAAACATTTTATAGAATGATTAAGCATCTTTGGTAGTCAATGGGAAGAAACAAATGAGATTTGTCCTAATGAATTTTCCTTGGAAATCAAGGAAGTCAGAGTGAGTTAGGAAATCAGTGAACAAGGTAGACAACACTTAAACCCCTTAGCATGTCTACAATGCAATGCAGATGCTTTGCAAGCATTTCTGAGGTAGCACTGCCAAGTGTGAGCTGTGTGTGAGCACATCCCAGTGTCTGAGCAGAGCAGCCCACGGGGTGATGTGCTGCCAGATCCCGTGGCACATTCTGCTGAGGGAAGCAGGGCACTGCAGGACATGGGTCTGTTCAGGGGGCTGCACTCTGTGGGCAGAGCAGCTTGGACATCACCACACAGCTCTCCAGCCTGAGGCGACAGGTATTCCCATGGTTTCCAAGCTTTATGCAAACTTCCGAAGAGTAAAAGATTCTATACATTGTTCACAGTGTTTATTCATTTCACATTTCAGTACTCTCACTGCCAGTCCTATTGGCAGCTCTTTTTAAAATTGTAACCTACTCTATTGCCAACTTTCATTATAATCCCAAATTTATAAATAAAAGAAAATGACTGCTTAAAAAAAATAATCAAAGCGCTTGGCTGACTATAAAGAGATGTTTTTACAGATCTCTTTGTTTGCTTTGAAAGTGCCTGTCTTTTCTTTCCAAATGCTAGTCTAATTTTCATAATAATGATTTTAGCTTTGCTTTTCTTTTTAAAAACAGCATTAAATTAAAAAATGAGTATGTTCCAGTGGTCAAATCTGTTGGTGGCAAAACATACTTAATTCTTAATGAGAGTATAACCTTGTTAAAGACTGAGTGAAAACTAAATAATGGCCTTACAAAGAGAAAAATAATGCAGATTGTTCCAGGCATAAACAGGGAGAGGGGAAAGGGGAGAAGTGTCAGCTATAAACAAATCTGTGCAATGGAGGCAAGCTTGGTGTCCAGCTGGAAAATTGTCTTGTGTACAGAAATGACTGTGGGAATAGTGACTGATAGAAGTGAGTGGCTGGCCCAAGAGAGGCTGCTGTGGTGACCCTTGAAAAAGCAGTTTTTTCCATAGAGTCTGTGCTCCTTTGTATCCTTGGCTGAGGAAATAAATCAATGTACACCTCCTAAAGTGTATAACCATGGTTTTTCTAAATGGAAATGCAGAGTTTGGATACCCCTATGCACAGGGGTATTGCTACTACATCACACGCAACTAAAAGAAATGGAATTTGGTATGCAAAAGCCTGATTCTCAGCTGCTGGAAGATGAACCTCCACTACAACAATGTAGATGTACATAAGCTGACAACCAGTACTTTAACTTCAGCAGCAACAGAAAACAGTAATTGATGTTTTTTTAAAAATACAATTATAAAGAATCATAGTAATTTTAGATATCCTCTCTGAAGTTAATGCAAGTACATAAAATAGCAGTGAGCTAAAAATATTTGTTTCCCAGAGACTTCAAAATGAGCTTAGCTGTGATGAGATTGGTTAATATTTTTTAATGGAAAAGAGAAATAATTAGGGGGAAATTTTAAATTAATATTTTTAATTAACTTTCCTGTCTTTACAGAAAAGAGGGAGGGTGTAAAGAAGTGTTAAAAATTAAGTATGTGGACAGTGAAACAAGCGGCCTTAACTTTTAAATATGAAGTCAAAGCTGACTGATTTACAAATGAATTCTAGGTATGGATTTTCTTTTCAATGATTCATCTGCTGTTTGGGGGTTTAGATGGTGATTAGTGGTGAAACTTATATTACTTGCATGCATCTGCCCTTGTGGAGGATGACAGGTAGCCAGCTTCCCTCCAGGGACAGTAAATGGCTCCCAGGCAGTTACTCTGCAGCTGGGCAGAGGGATGGGGAGAGATGGGGAGAGATGGGAAGGCTGCAGGAAGCACCTGCAGTGCTGCTTTGGCTGTTCCTGTGACCACAGCTTGAAGCTGGGCTCTGGAACAGCCCATGGGCAGCACCTCACCCTGCTCCCAGGGGAGTGTTTGGTGGGGAGGATACAGGGTAATAACTGGAACACAGAACTAAACTTCCAAAAGTAACCTTTGGGTTTTCTTTTTTTTTTTTGGCAGACTATCTGCAAACATCCAGAAGCTCAGTGTTTAAAGGGACAGTCGAGTATCTAAGGAAATAATCAGTGTAATCGGATGTAACCATTGCTATGGCACCAATTTCTTCCAGATCAGTGGATAGTAAGCTTGTTTCTAACTTGTGTCTATAACTTGTAAGTAGACTTTATTTACTCTCTGTTTTATTTCCTCCTCAGTATTCTCAATCACCACAATGAAGCTTCTAAAGAGCACTTGTGAAGAGCACAGTACAACAATTGGTGAAGCAAGTGGGTTCAACAATCATATAGTGACACAATGAATTCAATAGAAAACTAATTAATAATAATAAAAATAATAATGAGATAGTGCTTTGCCCTCTATGGCTTCTTTCATCAAAGAAGCTCAAACAGCTTTGCAAATATTAATTAAGCCTCAGAACACCCTGATAAGCATCTCTCTTGTCTCATTTTCTTCCTCTAACTAATATTAATTTCTGGATTACAATGGATCAGAACTACAAATCAAGAAAGACTGGAAGGTAAAAAAATCCCCCTGGTACAGTTTTAAGGTTACCCACAGAATCAAAGCTTGCAGGGTGAAAACAACTGCTGCATCTGATGCTCTGCAGAATAATCTGGGCACGTGCCCCTGCACTCTCATTTGTGTGAAGTGTTTCTTTGGTCCACAGTGTATGCAGCCATCTAATCAGATTTTTTTATCAACATATAATCCTTTCCTAACCAATAAAATGTATGGGTTGTTCTTACTCCTACATTTACAGTCAAACACACAGATTTAGACAAAGTGATTTTTCTTATTTTAAGAAAGTATTCCTCACAGCTTAATAAAGAGTTCATATATTCTGGTGTGCAGAAGGCTGGTCTAGGATCTTGAGATCTAATCCTGTTTGCAAATGGCTTGAATTGTAGCTTTGGAAAAATATTTTAATCTCATTACTTCAATTTCCTGCTTTGGAGAAGAGATAAATGGTATTTGTTTATATTCAGGGTTTCTAGAAGGATTATTTAAATGTTGTTTTAAAGACAGTATGGCTCAGTGCACTGTCTCAGAACAGGAACAAGGCAATTATCTGTTTATTGAGGCATTTATTTATTATTCCCTAATTTCATGAGCTCGGTCTGGCTGATCTGGGCCATTCTACAGAGAACAAGATTTTGGTGAGATTTTTTTCTACAATCTTATCAGCAGCTTCCACTTCCTGGTCTCACTTTATTTACCTATAAGAATGCAATAGTCTTAATTATTTTCCAGTGCAAAGTCAAATCTTGTCCACCTTTTGGCAGGTACACAGTGCCATTTCCAACTGCTTTTTTTTTTTTTTTTGGTTTTGGAATACCACTTCCTATTTCCTATTGCACCTCACAATCCCTTTGTATTTTTGGGCCACACACCATTCTTCAGCTGAATAACTGCTGCACCTGATCATCCATACTGGATTTTCACCTGCGAGGGTGAGTTGGTATCATCCCTGAGTCTGATCTGGTGAAAGGAAGAATGTCCAAATTATTCACAGAAAACTGTTTCTTCTGGTTTGTGCTGTTATTTCAGACAGCCAAATGATTTCTGCTCAAGACAGCAGTGTGGTGGCCCTGCAAAAGCTGTGTGTGCTTGCTCAGGGCTCTGTGAAAGTCACTGGCTTGGCAAACAGGCTCTGCAGTGTCACTCACATCCCTTCTCATCTGCTGACTTTTACACAGAATTTCATTTGCAGACTGAACTGGAAGATCTTAAACTAAAGCTCTCTTGGACAGGGATGCAAATGTGAGAGAGGTGAGGAGAGGTGAAGTGACCTTTAGGTAGCCTACTTCTCTGACAGGTACTTCTCGCTGGTTGGAAAGCCGCAACGCAGTTCTGACGCAGTTGTTTGCAGCAGCTCTTGTCAAGGAGTCAGGGTGTAAAGACATTTGTCCTGGTTCTCGTGTGGACAATTTTAGACAAACATGGTATTGCTTAATTCTAATAAATTATGAGCAAATATTTGATTAGTCACCACAGAATAAAATTGTAGATGGTCTTTTTAAACTCGGGAAAACCTTTGAAGTTCTTTTCCTACCTGTTCACAAGCCCAGAAAGGAGGGACTGTTCTGATGCCCTTCCAGTGCCTGAGTGTGTACTTTTATCCCCCTAAAATTTCTAACTTCTAAGGGGAGTGAGGAATCTGGCTGTGAGAAATTCAGTTTAATAAGTCCTGTTCTAGTGAATGCCCAGGGTGCTTGAATGTTTACCACCTGGGAGTAACACTCTGTGTCTCACCCATGGCACTCTAAACTGTGTCCTGACAAAATCTCTCTTTCCAGTAATACTTTGAGACATTCCCTGACAGTGCTCTGAACTGAACAGAAACTGGTTGTTTAATAGACATGGTCTCAATAGATGTTTGGATCTAGTTCTCTGTGTTACGCTAACAAGGTGTGGCGAAAACATTAACTGAAATCTATTCTAGTTACTATCAAGGACAAAAAAATGGCAAATAAAAGCAGTCAGAATTGATTTTTGAAGTATTAAGAGTATTAAGGTAAATTTTTTTGTTTCATTAGGTCCACAAATTAAGAATAACTATCTTTTCAGGACGAAATTTTCTGAGATTACTCATTTGTACAAAATTATGGCACCTTAGTAAGTCTCTCCAAGTTTGTGGCCCATGTGTAATACTATGAGTTTAAGCATATGTGCATGTATTTTAAACTGTATTTCACAGAAAGTGTATAACAAATACCTCCAACAATTATTCACTATTACGAGTTCAAAGAGCAAATTTATAATTTTGTTCACTCAGAACTTGCATATACCTTTGTAAAGCTGGAAATCAAAAATCTCTTATGAGAACTGCATTCCCTTGAAACAGCTCTTGAAATTTGGAAATTTTTTTAAAGAATCTTTTGAATTCCATGGATAAGATAAAGAAAACAGATCTTCATTATTTTATTTTACCATATAAAGCCCCCAGTTAGCTGTTGCAGACTGTTGCCTCTTACACAGAGGTCAGTGTTATAACACAAACATCATGTCAGAAGTGGCATATTTAGCAGCCAATTATGAATATAATGTCCAGCTAATGATTTAGTCATCTATTTCCCATACTTTTGTCGATCCTATAAGACAGCATGATACTTGTTTATAACACATATATAAAATTTGCTGGTTTGACTGAAGCACCTTAGCAGAGCCATCTTTCAACAGTTCCTTCAGGTTTCATCACTGTGCTATTACTGTGGATTAATTAGCCTTTCCCAACAGAATGGTGGTGTTAGAATATGAATGAAGTCCTGCAGCGATCCCTTTCAAGTGTGGGATCACTGGGTTAATCTCTACATGAAACAGTTTGCTTACTGAATGGAAGAGCTGCCATGTGGGCTAAAACTGGCAAAGTCAATATATTTTAAGAGATTTAGTAAGACATACTCTTCAGAAGTAGCTTCACAAGAACTGTGTGGTCTGCAATAATTTAATAAATTGGAATTACTTTTATATTCAATTGGAGTGCAGCTTTCGTTTCCATCCTTTCCATTTGCTGTATAACAAAGACCTAAAGTAATTGACTGTAATCCTGGCCTGTCACCCTGGGAGGAGGCAGAGCAGGGAGGGTGCTGCTTCAAGTTGTCCTGATACATTCCAGCTACTACAGAAACATTAATGAACCCCAGGTTATTAGCATGTGGTTTTTATTATCTTTTCTCTGGCAGAGAACAACAACCTGACACAGGGGCTATACATAGTGCCCACACAGGGATCTGAATTTGGGATCAGTAGGGCCCAATTAACTGGAAGAGCAGCCCTAAATCCCCTCCTTGCTGCTGTTGGAGTTTTCAGTGAAGGCTACACACTTGGCTTCCCCTGTCTGCTCACTGTCATGCTTGTCATGCTTGCTTACTGTTAATATTGTGAGCATCCTACGAAGTGTTAGTAACTGAATTCCTCCCATAAATGCCATGTGCCATGTCCTCTAATGCTAATATTCTCACCTGAGTGATTTTACCCTGCTGACTGTCCCAGACTGGCAAAGGGGCTTGCACCTTCTCTGTGCAGGGCACCTGAGAAGTGCCAACGAGGGGGAAAACTCATCAATTGTATGTGCATTTTCCTCAGGGAGAGCTAAACTGGAGCTGGATATGTGACTTGCAGCTGCAATGAGAGCAAAAGGAATGTGACCCTTGCATCAGAAAGGATGTGAGCATTACTTGGTGGACAAGGATTCTCAGTGGGAACTTGCTAAATATTTCTTAGAATGGTCATTTTTGTGTTTATTTTTTCATTAAGTGGTCATTGTCCTACTCAGGTACACACCCTCCTTATTGGCAGAAGGACAAAACTCTATAGCGATTATTTAATTTTAAGTAAATATTCTTTGCTCTTATGCTTGTCCACTGTTAAATCATAGTTCAACAGCAGTGACTGAAGTGGGTCACACTTGTTTTGCCTGATTTCCAAGTAAATTTAACAAAGTGGAGTCAAACATCTAATTCAAACATTATTTGGTTTACCTTCCACTTGTGAAAGAAACACGAGAGAGAAAAGGAGAAGCTTGTGAGAAGTATGAGAAAGTAAAGAGGTTGAAGGAGAAGGAGGAGTTCCTAGTACCTGCCTGCTGGTCCTTCCATAGATACACAGGCTGAGGGCAATCACTGGCTATCAGTTAAGTAGCCAAGTGAATAATTTGTAGCAGAAAGTGTATTTCAGCCCTTTCAGTAGATGATAGGGCTGAAGTACAGCCCTATCTTGATATATTCAAGATATCAAAAGTGCCTTTTTTTTTTTAACCTTGATGCATACTAAAAAGAAACACTTGCTGAAGAGAAAAGTTGCTAGTTAGTAATAAATCTTCCTGTGGTTCCTAGCACAAAATTTTCATCTGCCTGTGTCCTGTTTACTGTCACACATCTTCTTTCTTTACTAGTGCAGATTTGGGGGTCCTCCATAACAACACCCACTTTCATTTGCAGGAGGGGAGGGGTGAAGATTTCTAGTGGTGAATAAGATATGTTCCCTCTCTTATGGTGGACAAAAGTGAACATAAATTCAAGGCTTCCGTGGTGCAGCTGCAAGAGGGTAGGTAGGGGCACATCCTTTGCTCAAAACCCCGGGGAGTCTTTCAAATGACACCTCCCTTCTGATAAAGCAGGGAAAAGCAAGAGGGCAGCCTGAGCTTTAGGAAGTGTGTCTGTGAGGCTAGGGCTATGCTTGAAAGGCTGACAGGATATGCATAGCCAACATACACAAAGCAGTTTTTACAGCTACAGGGTAACAAAGATACCAAAAATATCCTGAGATTTTTTTTTTTCTGAGAATTGCCTCCTTTTAGAACTAATTTCAGTACACCTGAAGCACTGCTATCAATTTGGGTTTTTGTCACTGAATGATTCCAGCATGTCTGTTAAGCATTTATTTTCCTTATATGTTTTTCTCTAGCGCAGAATGAAAACTGTTTACAGGAAGAACTAGTCTCCCTACTTAGTGTACAACACAATTTAGTGCTTAGAGTACCTATTCTGTAATTGTGTATATGTATACATTGCTAAATATGTACTTCTCAATAGGGCTTAACCCTTTATGAACATATGCTGTAAATCTACAGTGTTTGCATAATGTTTATCCAACTTGGTGGAATTCTAAGGTTTGGAGATATAGAAAAGTTAATGTGTTTTTCAACATGGTAGTGTGGAGGGGTTTCTGAGATCAGCTGGAGAGATCTTTTTCTTGGTTCCTGAGGATGTTTTGAAGTGCAGCTAAGCAGGGGTGGCAGTTCTGCTTTGTGGTGCTACTGCCAGTTCTGCTGCTGTTCCTCCACCATCTCTAAACAAAGTATTTTGAAAATTGACAGGTCTCTTTTAAGTAGAGTTTTAGCCCTACTGGATATCGTGAAATACTAGTGGCATGTGATGATGCTTTTTATATTTAGTCTTCAGTTTCTTGATTATTGTACTGAAAGCAGTCTGCAGATTTTAAATTTGAGCTGATGGATGAAACTGTACAGCTGAAGAGACACAGCACACGTGAGAGGTTTGCAATAGGTTTGTTCATCTTCCTATGCTAAATGTCTGAACACCAGCCAGTAGTGAAATGGCATAAAAGGTCTAGGTCTAGTGAGCTGGCAAAGAGATATTCCCTGGGATACTGAGATGGGAGGTTTTTGATAGCAATTATTATACTATTAATCTCTGTATGTTATGGCAATAGGTCTAGTGTCTTTTCTTTGGGGACTTAAATTGAAGGATTTAATTGTTCTATTTTAATTCACTCCATGCCGCAGCCTAGCTTATAGAATTTGGAGAGAATAAGAATGGGCAGATCAAGTTTTATTATCTTCTTCTACATTGGCAGGTATCCTATAATGGAATTTTTTTTCCAGTTGTCAGCAGCCTCAAATCTAAACTTGATGTTTAACATTTTCATTGGATGAAAATGCAATTGATGGGGAGAAAATATTGTCTGAAGGAAAGCTAAAAATTACTTCTGGAAAAAAAGTTAATGCTGTAAGCAGAAGGAGAAAGTAGCAAAACTCTAGTAGGACTACTTGTTAAAGATAATGCTATCAGATTAAAAGGAAATTATTAAAAAATTAATCTACAGACATGGAATTTCCATATACTGACTTCACACAAGGAAAGAAGAAAAACTTTGTAACTTTCACCTCTGTTGGTGAAGCAACTTCATCATCTGCTATCATTTTTGATCTTTAGAATGTATTTTTAATATTCTGTCCTGAAGTACCATAAGGACCATAAACAGAGCTATCTCACCTATAACATTTCCTGTGTTTTTTCCTACGAGTCACTGTCACCGCAAGATTGAAAGAATAACATTGTCCACACACCACCCTATACACTGTTTGTGGTAAGTGATCTGGTGTAGTGTGGAATGGAAATGAGGGAGTTCTGTAGCAGGTGTCTGCTGTTGTGTAAAGCAGGAGAGGCCTTCAAAATCTCTAATCTGAAGCTCTGGAATTCTGTTAGGCTGATGAGCTGGAGGAGAGCAAAGCCACAGGCACAGCAGAGGCAATAATCTTGTGCTCAGTTCTGCATGTGCTGAGAGAATATTGTGGTTAAATACTGGAAACAGATCGTGTAAGGACTGAACTCTGTGTGCTTCCAGGGGGTTCTGTGGGTCTGTACAAGCAGCACATCTGGTGGTAACCAGGCTCTGCTGATTCTTTAGGCATGCATTCCATTTCATCCAGACTTAGAGTCAGGTAAATTTCATGCATGCAGAAAAATAAAAAGACCCTTCAATTATCTGCTTAAGGCCTTTACTTAGGTTGTATGCTTTGCATATGACGTTTTCTCCAGAGAGTTGCAATTTATTAATTACATTATTAGTATTGCTACAAAATGAGTTATAGGATCCAAATGATCAGTTCAAAAATTGCACATTCAAAAACGTGTAATAGGGAAAACAATGTTAACTCACGGTGTTTGATTAAAAATGTGTTGCTGATTTTTTTTAAGCCACATTGAATAAATATTTAAAGACCTCTGTTAAAAACAAAATAACAGAGTAACTTCTCATCATGAGAAGGAGTCATTGTAGTCCTGTGTTACAGAAATAGTAGAAGTGAGAAAACTCGTGGGTTGAGATAAAGACAATTTAACAGGTAAAGCAAAACATGGAACTCATTCCCTATTTCCCCTGGGCAGGCAGGTGTTCAGCCACCCCCAGGAAAGCAGGGCTCCATCATGAGTAATGGTCACTTGGGAAGGCAAACACCTTTCTGTGCTGAGCATGACCCCATGTAGTCTGGGACATCCCTGGGGTCAGCTGGGGTCACCTGTCCTGGTTGTGTCCCCTCCCAGCTCCTTGCATTCGTTCCCCCCACCCTCCTCACTGGTGGGGTGCTGCAAGAAGAAAAGGCCTTGGTTCCTCAGGTCTGCTCAGCAATAACAAAACCATCTCTTCTATCATCACCACTGTGTTCAGCACAAATATAAAGCAATCCCATACCCACTACTGTGAGGCAGACTGGCACTATTGCAGCCAAAAGCAGCACACTCAAGGCTCCGCTGAAAGGAGTATTATTGAAAAACAGAAGGAAGGCATTGCATGCATATGTATAATGCAGATGATTCCCTGCCTCATGAAGCAGAATAGTCTGGAAAAACACAGTGCAACAGGAGAGAGGAGCTGATAAAGAAACAGGAATATGATCATATTAACTACAATGTGGGCCATTTATAATTTAAGATAAATATATATATTTTTAAGAATGTCTAATATTGATGTGCTCTTTGGCTTTCTGTCTGAACAGGCAGCTTTTATCTGACTTTTGGTGCATTTCAGTGGATACCTAAACTTTCCAATTTGCATCAAGACAAACTATAGCACTATGACTTTATGGAGACTGTAAAATATGTATTTTATTCTTTCTTTTGAAAGACTGCTCATCATTAAAGCTCTTCTTAGGGCTTTAAAGCAGATTGCTTGGGACATGAAACGTGAGGTTTTAAGATGACATTGCTGTGCTGTAGAAAGTCTTTATAAAAGTGCAGGTGTAAGAAGAATTTGATCTGTTATTACCCTAACAAGTCACATTTGTCTGCTAGCTTTAAAGCTTCTTTTAATCACAGGTCATAGTCTTTGATGTTCATGGTTACCTTTCATCCCTTTTCCAAAATTCTCTTCTCTGCCCTCCTTACATGCCCAAACCATAATTCTCAGTACTGCTAAATCCACATCAGACATTTTTTATTTGTGTACTCAGAAGTGGTTTTACAATTTTAACTTAATTTCAATTCTAGTTTTAGTGTAAGTGTGACTGAACTGCTCCTTTTAACCTTTGTCTTTAAATATTTCTCTCTATAATACCTAAAGTTTGTTTTTCTTGCTTATTGGATAATTTTGTTCCAGCTCACTACACTTCTAAAAGAGCTAGCAAAATCTTTTAATGACTTGTTAATTAAATACTAACTCCTCCAAAGCTTTATAAAGGACCTGCATGTGGACTAAATTTTGCCATTTGGATTAGAGTGCTATGGATGTCTCCTCCATGGCACTGGTGCTGATGCCTTTTCTTCTCCTTGTCAAGTGACCATCCATCATACCAGGCATTCATAATCTCATATTGCTCCCATTTCACTGGGATTACTCTTACAGCAAAATGCAGCAAAAACATCTCGCTCCTTCCTCACTCTCTGTCTGAGGATACATCCAGGCAGCAAATGAAACACGTTCAACATGAATCAACATTAGACTTGGATGATGTGCCACAAACCTGCCAGGGTTTGTGGTCTAAGCCTTGATTTGATTTTGGAGTGTGTGGCAGGAAGGCCAGCAGGGCAGATAGCCAGTGTATATACAGAAAGTCACAATGTGTGACTCTTACACCCAGTTTTTATCTGCATCTGTCCTTTATTGTAAGGTGTGGACTAGGTGAGGGACTATTACAACATTTTAAAATGTCATCTCCTTTAATCCTTCTGTTGTAATCATTCTTAACAACAGGAGCCTTAGAAAGTAGCTGTGTATTAAGTGTTTATTGCAACAGAGCAGAAGTTATGCATTTCATTAAACTATTAATACTGAGGCCTAAATTTGGAAAACGTACTGGCTCTGCAGATCTCAGATTTATTCAGTCAGAAGTATTTGGTACCAGGGATCAAATGATGAAAATTAGAGAAACAATAGGTGACTGAGCTTTTTTGCTTCCTTTTTTTCCTACCCAGTTGACAGCAAAATCCTACAATAATAAAGTGAGCTACAATGGCATCTAATGATTTTCTGAGAAGCAGGGAGTACACTCCAGCAGGGAACCAGAAGCCACGTCATACTGATGCTTTATATACTAAAGTTTAAAAGCCAAAACCTCAGCACTTGGTGACTGAGACATGCTGAGGAAGGAAAAAGTAGGCCTGCATTTCATCACCAACTCATGTTTTGCTAAAATTTATGACATTCTCTAACTTCAAAACCCCAAATAAACATATGAAATAGGGAGACTTTAGGCTGATTTTAATTAATTGAATGAGGATTATAGACTGCAGACAGGGCACTATGTCAGACATCTTTGGTTATTCAATTGAAGCAAATTTCCTAGGCTCTTATTTTCAGTAATTTTAAATTAAGACGACTGAGTCTTTTCTTTTAATACAAGGCATTAAACAAAACTTATTATTACAAACTAATGATAATTAATTCTTAAAAATGACAAAACAAGCTATGGAGAAACAGAGTGACAGAAATGTCGGCATTTCCACTGAGCTGCACTTCCCAGGACACCTGGAAGCAGAGGTCAGGCTGCCCTGAGCCTGGCCAGCTGCAGCCTCCCTTTTGGCAGCTACCTACAAGGAGTCACTCTTGAGGGCAGGAGTGGTTTCCACAAGTCACCCACCCAGGATATGAGCTGCTTCCTTAAAGCTCAAGGCAAGTACCTTGTTGGGTGACTTTGGCATCCAGGTCGCCGGCAGAGGGTGGCAAATACATCCCAGGACACAGATGATCCTCTGCCCCTTGGGAAGGAGCAGGAGGCAGGACATCTAATCTTAGAGCATCCAAAATGATGCTGAATACTTGTGCTTTGGCAGCCAGGACCTGCATCAAGTTGTCAGAGACAACCTGATCACACCATGAAAAAACTGAAGAAGAAATATCTACCTTGGACAGTACTATTTAGTCACCTCTCATAAGCCTGGGTTTAATTCTATTATTACCTTTTGCTAGAAAGGGAACAGATCCATAATATTTACCAATGTTCTCATATAATTGTCTTCCTTACAGGGGAAAAAAATCATCTTTCCTATCTAGCAACTTATGTGCTTTTGGAAAATGTCACATTCCCCCAGTGTATTCCTCCATTAATTCACACTGAAGTTCTCCATCTGTGTATCAATACCATTATGAGGAGATTTCTCTGAGTAGAGCCAGATGTGTTTGAATGCATACTGTAAATGTGGGATGGGGGTTTTTGCCTTCTTTCTTCTACCTTCTGGGCATAAGCAATGGACACAACTATGAAAAAATGCTGTCCCTATGTACTATCTGTGATAGATGTTTGCTGTTTTAATAGAATGGAATGATACATTGAGATATTAAAATATATGTATGCATATTCTGATGCACATGGGTGTAAGAAACCTGAAAGTTCTTTTATGTATAAAAGTTTAGAATGTTTTTACTTTGCTTTGATGGCTGCCCAATACAAGTTCTAAGTGTTTTATGAGATCAGTCTACAGCAAGAACTTGTGCTCTTAAGGCAGGTGGTTTTGTTCCAGCTACTACAAACATTTTTACTCATTATTAATTGCCTTTCATGGATGTGAACATGGCAGTTACAGTTTTACTTTGAAAAAAAAAGTAGCTTTTTCATTTGTTTATCTACTCTGTGAAATGTATCTTAGTTCCTATTTATGAAGCTTTGAAAAAGGTCTGAGGGGTCTGTGGAACATGACTGCCACGTTGACAATAATTTGTAATGTCTTAATATTCTTATGGGTATTGGATAGTTTTGAATTACAGGAATTTGTGTGGATAACTTCTTATATTTTATATTGATAACATAACCCTAAATTTTAGTAACAGATGTATTAATGCAATTTGGATGATGATGTGCTAATCTGAAGAAAATTGCAGGTGTACTTCATGCCTGAGCAGAAAGAGTATGTGATCTTTGCTGGTAGAAAGGAAATAGTCATGTGGAATCTCAAATACATTTCTTATACAAGGATATTCTTTGTGAGATGAAAATCTGTAGGATTGATATGTATGTTGTGTTAATAGCTCTTTCACAGCTATTATTATTTATCCTGGATAGGTAAGCCTTTTCCCTCAGTTTCTTGATTTGCAAAAAGATTAGATTTAACTATCTGGTTAGACTTAATAACAGTGAGAAAATGCAACCCAAATTTAAATGCCTTGCAATTAAACAGAAAACAGTATCTGGGTTTAGATACCCGTAAAAACAATAAAGTCACGTCATCAACAGTTTAGTACATTCCTAGCTGTATCTATTTGATTTCTGGGTAGATTCTTGAAGCTTTTTGCAATTAATGAAGTCCATCACTTGCACGAAGATTTATTTCATTGTTTAACTCTTAAACATCCAACAACATCATAAAACCTGCAGATAGGAATGAAACATAGCCAGGCCTGAGAAAGTAGTTGAGGTACTTACCTTGCATGTGGGAGACCTGTGCTCTGTAATCTGTCCTCCCTTGAATTCCCAAAGAGTACCTTGCCCATCAGGCACTGGAGCTATTCAGCTTCCCAGGTAACCTCAGGTGTCACACAGCTCTCTCACCCACTAACACATTTTATTTCATTCCAGCAAAAGTCTCACTTTCCTGAACAAATAGGAAAGATGCTGCAGACATTTATGGGGAAAAAAAAAAAAAAGTTACAAAGCTCTAATTCCTTGGATAGGATTAGACCTGACTCCTTTTATTCGTGTCTGGTCTTGTGACCAGGGAACAAAAGCTTTGTTGTACTTCATCCGCGTTACATATTTCTTGAGCCACAGTTGCAAATGTGTAGGTCAGGGAATAAAGCCAACCATGCAAGATCCGTGCACACATCAGAGGGGCCCATTAACACCACCTGGAACATTAATGAAGTGTAAAAATGAAGATGTGAATATTTGTAAACTGAGACATCACTGAAGTTTTTATAGTGACAGTTTTTATTTTTCTGGTTTCCTTTCTTGTAGGTAACAGAAGCAGTAAAATGCATTTCAGCACTAAAAATGAAGATAAATATACATTAAAAATGAAGTGAAAATAACTTTGTAAAAATACTGAGATAGAAATACAGTTAAAAGTCAAGACATTGTCTACTAAAGTAGACATTGTCTACTAAGGTCACTTAAGAGTGGTGATTTAGAAGAAACAACTTTAAAATCTAAAACATTACACAGGCTTAGGTTTATCCTTTTTAAATTTCTTTAAAAGTTTGTAGGGAGTTCTAAAGCTTCATCCCAGTTAATCTGAAAGGTCTTACATGGTGCTTTAATGTTACATCACACAGTAAAACTAAATTTAACTCCTATGTCTTTTCAAATGGGAATTGACTTTTGTCATATGATGTTTTCTGTCAAGAAGTAGTAGATTTCAATGGATGAATGAAATGTTTTCACATGTCCACTTAAAAATATCCCAACAGATGTAAAGACATATATATATATATGTGTGTGTAAAAATTCCATTTCAAGAACTTCAGACAGTGAGGGGATAAAGACAGAAAAAAATGGGAAATCTGCTTCTCTCATACTCACGAGCTCTGCTTCTTACATGGTCAGTACATTGGTTTCCATTTCAAACATGGGAATTACAGTCCTGTTTCTGTTGACATTATATGCAGATGAAATCAGTCTTTCTTTTCTTTGCTCAACTGTGGAAATCAAATTTGCTGTACCTGCTGGCATGGGCAAGAGGTTACAACACAAGTTTTTTTTCTGAGCCCTCTGGAGGATTGTACCTCTACTTACAGCCTGGTGTCTGCCAACCTGGCTGATCACTGACTGATGTGTTTCTTCATGGGGGAAGAAATGAAAAGCCAGATTTCTTCAGCTGAATTGGAACAGTGAAGCTGGCTCTCCATTCTCCTCTCAGGAAATGGGGATGAGGGTGATACTTTAGGCTGAACTGGAAAGAGGGAAGGTTAATGCTTGGAAACAAAAGGAAATGGAGCAGCAAATTTGGTTTGATCTTCATTTGTGTTACATATTTGGTTTTCAGACGCTGTTCTATTCAGATTGAATGATTTTGTCCTGAAATAGAAAGACTATTTCACACATAGGCTTGAAGGGTTCAAAAAAGGGAGAAGAGAATTCTGTTTTCGAAAAGTGTATTTCCCAATGGGAGAGTGCTTCTGATCCCACTTAAATGAATGTCACACTTGGTGTGGCAGAAGTCACATTCTCCAGACGTACTGGCTACTCTACCTTTCACAAAGTTAGGGAGTAGGTACCCATTTACTACTAATATTTGTAGCAGGCAATGGTAGGATTTTAATAGTGATAACTTTGAGCATAAGCAGCTGATTTCAAAATTAATTAGATCCTGTGATAATTCTTCCAACCTTTGAAAATCTTGGTACCGAATGAAAGACATTCAACAACATCAATTTTCTGGAAGCCAGTTTTATCACTTAGCATATTGTTTTGGTCAGGATGTGTAATCTGTGTAAATAAAGGGAAATAAAGATATTCAAAATGATGATAGTGTCAGCTTAAATAATTAACGTGTCAGTTTTTTAGGAGCTGTGGTGGGAAGTGTCAGTAAAACTAAGTGCCTATATAGAAGTCAGCAGATGCTCATACCAACCGCACCATTTTTCTTGGATTTATTTTTATTTCCCTTTTGTTTCAATATTAGACATATTGTTCGATATGTTGTACAATTAAGATAAAAAGAGCATTGCCTCCTATTACAGTGACTAGAGAAATAATTAATTTATTTATTATAGTAACATGCATCTTTCCATTATTAGGATTAGTTCTCTAAATAGCCTGATCTAAAACAGAGAAAACAAGCCTAGCATAACTCCTGGAGTAATTTCCCATTATTCTCAAATTATCCATAATCTTATACTCCTGACTTTATGACTGCTGTGCACAATTACTGTTGTAACTGTGAAGATAATTTTTTCATTTGAATTCCGCAATAAAAAGATTAAAATTTTATGATTAATCAAGATACACTGGTCAATATGGACAGCTTTAAATGCATTCTAAGCATTTGATTAGGTTATCCAATGAGAGTTGTGCTGCATTGGGTTTTCAGCATCAGTGCTCTGTCAATACATGATCAAGAATTAAGGCTTTCTTGTTTGAACTAACAACAGAACTGCCATAGAAATTTATTCTCCTTTAATTGGTAAGGGCTTGGAGAAGGACGGGAATTATTAACTAAACATCTTAAGTAGAAGTTAACTCATCTAGAGAATGACTTAGGTTTTTCTCAGATCTTTTGGACTTGAATAGAAAAGGATTTTCTGTTACACATGGTCAGGACGCCTGGAGGAGCGCTCATTATCCCTCAGTATTGTATCGCACACGATAGCAGGAGAAAAAAATCTGCTCATTATGTCTTCCTCACCACAGTTTGAAAAGCATATCTCTCATGCTTCTCTGTGTAAAGCCATCAAGTATTTTAAAATGTTAATGGATCTTAATGAGGATAATTTCATATAACCTTTTTGTGGTTTCTTTGAAAATTAACTGTTGCTATGTTCTTTAGGTGGTGGCTTGGACTGTTCACTTTGGTGAGCAACTTGTAATGAGTAAACTACTACTAATACTCCTTTATTTCTTCATACTGTTATGAGCATGTTTTCAGATATTGACATAAATCTGCATCCTTGCCAGATGGTGAAATTTACTTTCTGTTCCCTGTTTGCCTCCCTCACTAGAGATCTTAGAATTTGAATTTGGTAAATTTGCACATTGCTCTTTTATTCATTTGATATTTGAAGGCTTGATCACCTTTCAGATAGAGAAGGAATAGGCAATTTCTCAGAATGTATTTGCTTTACTACTAGATTAGGCCCTGTGAATATCTGATCTTCTATGCTTTCCTCACTTGGGCATGATTCTAAACAAGCGTGTCAGATTCCCTGTCTGTTTGTTCTGGTGCTGAGATAGACTTGTGTTTTCTATCAAATAAAATGCTATACATTGATGCTGTTGTGTATATGAATTTCAAACTCTCATCACCTCTTTCTTTGCTTGCAAAAGGTTTTCCAAGGAAAAGAGAAAAACTGACCTAAATCATGACAAAAAAGCTTTTGAATTTTTTTCTGCTATTTTACCTCTGATAGTGTGTCTTTGCTGTCTGCTTTGGATGCATAAAATATCACATGAAGTGTTAACATTTGGTAGAATCTTGTAAATTTGATTTGGTTTTCACGTGGGACGTGGAAATCAATAGAAAAATACATCTGTGTTTACCTAAAATGTTTTAACATCAAATAACAAAGGTCTATTGATATGGCAAATGCAGGACAAATTCAATAAGAAATATAAAAGGGTAGCATAGGGATTTGAAAACATTCTCGTGTTGCACAATGTCGTGTTAAATCATATTTCATAATGGGAGAATAATGCAATGGTAACTGCAGATGACGTCCCACAAGGAAGGTGCTTTGGGAACAAGTATTGGCAGCACTGTCTTGTCAATACTATTTTGTCCTACTGCCAATTCTGAGAAGAAAATATAAGCCAGGTTAAGATGCATGCATGGTTGTTATTTGGTAAAAGGATTTTTTTCTGTATACAGAAAGTGATTACTCTTGTTCCATGGCACCAACTTAGAGTTGTTTCATTTCTGGGTTTGATAGAATTGCTGTAGAAAATTACAGATTGGCCATTGTTATATTGCAACAGCTTCATTTTCTCTGTTGATGAGAATGATTGAAGTTGTTGCTTATATGTATCCTAAGGATTCATAGTTATGAAAGGTAAAGATAAGCAGTGCAACATGGGCAAATGAGACCTTAAGTCTATTACATGCCTTTTTTTTTTTCCTGATTTAGTAGTAAAAAAATACTAAAAGAATTGCCAGCAATATTTATTTGATTACTTCAACTATTTTTTCTCTGAAAATTTTCTTTAACTCTTTCCTAGTCAGTGCCATTAATTCACTATCATATTTGAACTTTGCTAATGCCTAAATTTTTCTTCTTCTGTCTTCAGATGTTTTCTTGCAAGTATGTATCTGTTCAGATGCACACTTGCGCAGAGAGGGTTATGGAATCGCAACTTGTTGATAAAATGAATTTAACTTATTTTGTGGAAATGTTTGGAATTAGCATGGTCCACTTGGATCCAAGCTGAGAATAAAACTATCCATCATTTGTGGCACTCTTTTCTCTTTTTACTTGCTTTGTTTGCTATAGCCTTTTGTTTGGTTGTACTGAACTGTGACACTCATAGAGAAAATAAGATTCAATGTTGAGAAGCTTTGTTTCTAACATTCAGTTCAACAGCAACAATAATTAAAATGTTGTATTATTTAGTACCAATAATTTCATGTGTTCCCACAATGCTTTCGTATCTTTAGATTTGGATTAGTTCAGCTCTTTTTGGATAAAACTCTCACAAAGATAAAATAGTCCCTATTTGTTTAATACAAAAAAAAAAAAGTAAGCATACCTTATTCAGATGGGAACTTAGAGGGGAATTTAGGAATTTATTTCCACATACAAAATTCAAGTATGACATTGTTTTTACTGTACATATTTTAAAGATGCCACGGACAATTTTTAATGATCATGCAAGCGCACTCTTTGATGTGATACCTTTTCTAACAACAGTCTTGTTGCTTCACTGTCTGTCTGTCCTAGCTGTAGGGCACCTGTCTGCTTGCTCCTGGGAGCAGGGGGCTGCAGAGATGGCTGAGATGCAGTATCTCATGCTTCAGTCTTCTAAATGAGTGATATAAAATCTAGACAGAGGTTAAGCACCAATTTTTAAATACAGATGGGCAATGGATTGGGCTGAGAAGTGTAATTGAAGCAAAAAGACAATATATTGCACAAAGTGTTAAGTAGGAAGAGGATCTGCCAACCTAAAATTTAGCTGATTTATAACACATATCAAGATTTTCTAAAATTTTAAATAGATTATTTTTCAGTCTCCAACTCTTTCAGAAATGGAGACTGGACAACTGCCAGAGATCCACAGCTTGACCTGCTATTATTTCCTTAGGAGCCTTTTATTTGAACACAGCATCCTTCAACCATTCAAGAGAAGACCTTGAACTTTGCTTCTACTCATAGCAGAGGTTATGCTGAGATTACTTTTGATAACACTTCCTTTCTTCTTGGGATGCTTCTAGAATATATCTGCTACCTGTTTCCTTGGAGACTGACATGCAGTCAGCACAATGGCTCTATAGCACCTGTAAATCAAACTTCAAAAGGAGACACTGGCCTTGTTAGAGGAAATGGTATGCATGGTGGGGAAAGAACAGAGTTTTGCTTTCCCCTTGTTTTCCAGAGGACAAAATGGCTGTAGTGCTATAGAGAGATTATGTCAGATGGTAAAGGGTGGATAGGCTGTGTAGCAGCCTTCAGACTGGAGTTTTTATCAAAAAATAACATTGGACTGCATTTAATCTGTAGAAAATAAGGCCTTACTTTGCAAATGGATTTGTGAATGCAGTAGTTATGGAGATAATTGTATATGTTTCATTAAGAATTTAGATGTGAAAAGATGCATTAGTAAGTCTGACCAGCTTGGGCATCTTTTTAACAAATTCTTTTATCACAGATCCTGTAATCTTCCTGTTTCCCTTTTATGTACCCTTCCTGCATGAAGAGATAGGGCCAGTACCCTGTGAGGAGAGCTTGGACCTGATTTCTCCAAATCAAACACTTTATCTTTCTCCTCTGTCCTTTGCAATGTGGTTAAGGGATATGTCCTAATGGCTTTCTATTCCTTTCCCTTATGTCAATGTTTTAAAATGTTATTAGTTTTGGCAGTTATAAATTTGGTCAACATTTAGCTTCCCAGCTCTCACATAGAAACAAAATTAAATGACATATTTGCTTTTAGATTAGCTACCGATTCAAAAAGGGTAGAAAATAAATAATTGGAGTCTCAACTTAGGAACAGGTGGTGTACTACAAGAGGGGGGGAAAGGTTTCCCGTCGGAACAGACACATGGGAATTCAGGTGAACAACACTTGGTCAAATAATAATGATACATATAATCCTTATTATTCCCCCTTTAGAATGAGTACTGTTATTGCCAATGTCAACATCCAAATTTCCTGTGACTTCACTTTCAGTGTCAAGTTTCTAGATTAAATCCACAGCTAAAAATTGCCGGCAGTAGATACAAACAATTTAACAAACATATCAAATGTCCTTCACAGTCTGAGCAAATTTTAAGAGCATGATGCTCAAATATTTGATTAGATAGTGCTGTGGGATGTTCATGTGCTGAGCCTGGTGACTGAGATCCTTCTGACTGCTTACCCTTTGCTTTGTAAGGGAGGGGGACAGGGTAGCCCCCAAGGTGAGAGCAAATGGTTATTACAGCTTTTCATGGCATTTCCAAGTGAAAATAGAGTCAACTATTGTGTGATTTTATAATCCATATCTTCAAAATCTGCTAATTAACACCTATAAAAATGAGTAAAGCTACAGCTGAATGACATTTGATCAAATGTGGTACATAGCTATAGGGCAGTCCTAATTGTTGTGTTGTTTTCTGCAGCCTCCCATTATTCTTCAATGATATTAGGACATGGCCACCTTTTCTTCCCTTCTCTCAGGCCCCCACTAGCTACTCCTTAAGTCATCTGGGAGTTATGCAGAATGAATCTGTTTCATCCTCTGAGAGGCTTTATCATGTCTGCATATGATGTTGCATGTCTGCAGATTGAGTTAATCCTCACCTTGATTTTCCTCCCACACCCTGCAGTTTTCAATATGCCTCACTGGCACTGGGTGCAGGTATCAAATCTTTTGTTAATCAGGTCAGCTTTGTCTCAGTTCCTAGGCTAGCAATGGTCTGGCTGGAGGGCTTTGGACAGTGAATCTCACAATAGCCATGTTGCCTGTGGATTCTGTGGAATGCATTGTAATTTTTAATGAAATGCTAAAAACCGTCCAAGGCTTTCTTCTACAGAGAGGCTGCACAGCCAGTCTACTCATACATGCTCTACATCTCCTCTGACTCGTTTTGGGGACACCTGAGCATAGATCTTATGGCAGATGTATATCCAAGTGGATGCTTTGAAAGATCCTTTAATACCCCTTGGATGAAAGCTGCAAGGAAAAAACCCAGAACTCCAGAAAACCTCAAACATCTCATAACCTTCTTGCAGCCCCACAATGAGGCATTAGCAGAGGGTAGGATATAGCCAGATGAATGGTTTCTCAGCCTGATTTTGGAATGATTAATGACAGCCATTCTTGCCTCACAAGAACAACGTACAAAGCACAGCTCGGCCTCCACTGAATCACCAAGCTGTCCCTTCTCAATTACTATCTGGGTGTCATTCAGTCCTGCATGCTTATTTCCACTATAATTTTATTTTTTTCGTTGGTTGCTACAACACTTAGTGTGCGTGCACACACTGTTGCTAAGAACTCTGCTGTGTGACGCTTGCCAGCATTCTACAAGGAAGAAGCTCCTGAGCCAGGTCATGTGTGACAGACCAAGGGCTGTGCAGCAGTGAGAGACTGGCAGCAGCAGCAAAGGGGGAGCTTTAGCACTTTTTCTCCAGCAATTGCAAGGTTGAACTCATCTGCCTGACTGCTGGACTAGATCCAAAGGAAGAAGAAGCCTTCACAGGCCATATGTTCTGTTTTTAAAAAATACCAGGTCAACAATTGCTAAGTTATTCCTGTTTATATCTCAGGGACTTCTAGAGAGCTTGACATGTCTGGGTGACTCTTGCATGACTTCAGCTATCACATTTGATGAGCCAAGCAGAACCTCATAGTTAAAATTTCCCTTCTTACGGTGCAGCCACATTGTGCTTTTTGTTGGAATCTATTGGGACACTGTTTCTTTTAAGCTCTTTTTAAACTCCTAAAACTGTCTAGGGTGGTGCTGGGGCACATACCAGCTGTTGGACCCCTCCACTTATCCTCTACATCCTTCCTTGTTTCCGCTTGATCCCTACTGCAAGAGGTTGTAAAAGTAGCAACGAGGGACATTTTGGCAATTCAGTTCTACCATGCAAGTTCTACTAAACCAGCAATATGGTACACTTTAAACTCTCTTGCTTCTTTATGTATTATAGGGCTGGGACAGAACACCAGAACAACAAAAAGAAGACTTTACAGCCAGCCACCAGCTCAGTTGGTTGCAGAGATATGTTTCACTTGATCATTGAAGCCAGCAGTGACTGGGGTCCATTTCTGAACAGCTCTGTCCTGCATAAAATCCATTTCTGTTTTTCAAAAGGTTTCAGTATTAGACATTAAAAAATGGTAAGATAGAAAAAGAAAAGAGCTCTCATTAAAAGTGTTCATAGAACTGAAGTTCTAAAGTATTTGTATTCCTGCCTTCCCTGCTGCTGGTTGTTCTGGAGAGTCAGGACAAGCTAATTTTCTCACTCTTTGCTGGGGACAGAAAGTAATATAAGTAAAGTAGGAAGTTCCAAAGAACATTTCTGACTTCCAACCAGTTCAGAGACTTTTTGCAAATTGTTTATGCTATTATTCCCAATGCCAATTAATTGAACTGCATAATTCTTGTTGATGTTGCTGTAACTAGTGTTTTCCCCAGGCACGTGTCTGTTGGTGTTGTGAGCCTTGGCCATTACTTTTTTGGGTCTTATTGCTTTGGATGAGTTGCATATTTATTTGACATCCTTTTGGATTTTTTTCTCAAACTGAGCAAGTTTGGTTTAAACAGATATGTAGATGGTGAAGTGCAAGTTAAAATTATAGTTACTGACCTTTTTTTTTTTAAATAAATTTGCCCTAAATACTTGGGATTTAAAGATTTCCTTTCAACACCATGTAGTTAATGAATCTGTATAGCCGTCAGTTTTTAGTATAGCTATAGAAATCAAACTGACTTGTTTTTAAAAGAGAAAATTTCAAAAAATGAATCAGAAGATGAACAAATAAAAAGAACTTCGAAACATTTTTCTGGGAAATGGGTTCATGACCATAGAGATCCAGAACAGAGAGAACTTTTATACTTTTACAAAAACCGGTATTTAAATTATAGCTATAAGCAAAACAAGTTGAAATTAATGATAAAAATAAAGAAAAATTAAAGAAAAATGAATGGGGGGATCAATAAAGACAAAGTATTATTTAATCCTCTTGATTTTCTAGGATAGCTGCTGGTACAGGCAAGTGTGATTTTTACCCTCTTTGGTAAGCAGTGATTGCAGAGTTAATTAGTCTCCAATGTTAGCAAGTGGGTGGCATTTACTTTTATAATAATATGTCTGTCTGTGAAGTGGAGGTAGCACAGGTCATGATTGTGTACCTTATCTTTTGAGGCAGGAACAGCAAAGACTCTGTAAATGGGTTTAAGCAGAAAGTTAACTAAAAGCATTTTGGTGTGTCCCAAGAATGTCGTTTGTTCTAATTATAGAATGGCAAATATCAAGTGGAAAGGATGCTGTGCTGGGGTGGTGTTGGTGACTCAGTGCTCACTATTCACTGCAGAGCAGGCTGTCAGAAAGCGCTACTTTTCTGACTCACTGCATCTTGTAAATGAAGAAAGAAACATGAGCTATATCCATATTATATTCATCATTGCCATTATTTAATTCTAACAATGTTTGGAGGATTTGCTCAGCTACTGAGCCCTTTGAAGTGTTAGGCCCTGGCTTAGTAGTAACAGCAGTAATGCCTAACAGAGTTATTGGCATTTGAGATGTAACTGTGGGCCTAAGTGACATGCATAAGCAATAAGAACAATAATGGCAGAGGTAGTGTCTTATAACAGAAACAAAATCTCATTTTTGGCTTCATTACATGAGTTTCAAACAGAAATGCACACACACAAACATTAAAATGGGTTTAATAGAGGATTTACCATAAAAAGCATTCTAATCTGATCCCCTTCTGAATGCTTGGCTAATTAAACAGACCAAACTAGTCACTCAGTGAAAAAAGCATTAAATGTTATTCTTCCTAAGGAGTATTTGTTCCTAAAGAAACTTAGTTGTTATCTCATTTCCTTTGTGCATCAGAAAAAGGCTTGTAATTCTGTAATAGTATTTTTTTTAATGTAATGTAAACTGGTAATATGTATTTAGGCTTTATATACAAAAAAAAATTAAAATTGTGACTGTTTTTTCAATGTCTGCTCCTTTATAGGGGATGTTGAGCAAGACAAGACTCATCACCTGCATGAAGTAATGGATAATGCTGAACTTTGTTCGAGTGGGATCTGAGCCTTTTAAAATCAACTTCCAAACGTTTTTGCTGAGTCATACCTAGAGTAACAGGGAGCCTCTCCCTCTGATTTCAGAAACTATGGATAATTTTACCATAAAATTATTATAAATAATGTGTGAGATTCCATTTAACCCTGCTTTTGAAAACCAGCTAGTTTTTTTACATTGGGGTTTTAAACAAAGCAGCTTTGTTAACTGTATGTTTTGTTGAAGAAGCAGTCAATGGCTGAGTTGTTAGTGATATATATTTCTTTAAACTTTTCCCTTGAAAACCCTATCAGCTCTTCTAATTTTTTTTTTTCCTATGTAATGCTCTATTATTTTTTGTCCAAATTTTACAGTATTGTCCACAATAGCCAATATGCTGGAAGACCTCTTTGGAAGAGGTCTTTGGAACAAATCTGTAAGCAATTTATTGCATTTTGAAAATGGAATGTATGGAAGGAAACTGCAGAACAGATGGAAGAAGCGCTATTACAGATTTGCAAACAGTGCAATCAAAGACATAGCTAGTTAGTGCCTGGCAAGATTTTGGCTGTGTTTTTTTGTCATTTGAGAGATCTCTTGCTAAGGATGGAAGAAGTGCTTTTAAAAGTGACATTAACACCAGCATATATAATAATTTTTTGTTTTGTTGGTTATTGTCCATTACATCCCATTGAAGTTGAGTGTATTGGTTTGGTAACAGCAACATGTTTAAAATACCCAGTGAATGGAGCCATTCAGCATGCTCTGTTTGCTACTACTGAGGATGCAGCTCTGAGAACCTTTTGTCTGGTTTTCCTTTGCTTTATTATTGCTCTGGTTGCAAACTGGGCTCAACACTTAACATTTCAGAGGCTGATCTTCAGAGCCTTCCTTTCTGAACTATGGATTCAAATGTGCATATGCATATCCATAGCTATTTATATTTACAAAAAAAGGGGGAGAGCTGTATTTTAGACTTAAGACAAGACTAGCATGCTGAAAAAAAACTGAAAGATGCTATAACTTCATCTTGAATTTGTTTTCACCTCATTAAGACTGAATGTACATTTTTAAAAGTGCTGTTGAACTCCAAAACTGACTGCTCAATTCCTAGCCAGTAACTTTCATATACAAGACTTAGTCTACAACTGAGGCATATTTTTACTTTCTAGTTTCCAGGTTCTTTAGAGCCACTTTAGAAAAATAAATTCAGTTGCTATATTTTGGCTTTATTCATTATTATCTGTAATCATCATGTGCCTGCTTATCTGTGGAGCTATATTGTCTTATGGTCCCAGTCACCTTTTACAGTCTATTGTCTTTAATGAAGAAACACAGATGTAATTAACAGTGACTCAGGAAGAATAATTATACAGATCACATATGCAGACACACAAAGAAGCTAACTCCCATCAACACTGGTTCTACAGACACAAAGGCAATAATGCAAAGCAGCAATCAGCAATTTCAGGCTTACCAAGCAAATATGATAGATAAATTGATCCCAATTTCTAACAAATGTGGGGAAAAGTTAACAAGTACTTTGATGGTGTTGGATCAAAGCAGAGAGAAAACTCTCAATATGTGGGCAGTTAACTTCTGTGTATTTTGATTGTCAGTGATTCGGTCGTGAATCATGCAGTAATTTAATGTTTAGAAATAATGTACTCTGTGCCATCACCTTAACAAGCGTAGCAGTCCATGGTGCTGTGCAGTATTTTGTCTAAGATAAAGTTATGGTTTATTTGTTGGATATCTTGATGTTGCAATGAAGTGTGGTTAACACTGAGGTTTGAGTGTATAATAGCATAAATAGGCTTTATTTTCCTTTTTAGCAGTAATTTCAGTTCCTTTTTCTCTGTTGTGCTTATGATTATTGAAAAGAATGACAAAATGGTGGCACCCCAGTATGATGATAGACTGGAGGCTGCTAATATAAGGTGTTTGAAGATCTGCACTGAGTTGTGGTAGCCAAACAATTTAAGAAATACTCTGCTGGCCAAGGGCATTTATGGATGTGCAACCTGTGAGTCTGATTTTTTCAAAAGGAACTGCGACGATAGTGTAAGTTAAGTGAATATATGTACTTGTGGATGAAAACTATTCCTACACAACTAGAAAAAAAAGCTGAAATTCAGTTCATAAAACCTGATTTTTATGTATAGCTCCAGGACCATAGAGTTATGGAAATTGTTATCAATTGGCACCAGTTGTTAAGTACACTTTAAATATATATAAGATGCAGGATGGTGTTTTTCTTCTGACCTCTGCTCTGAACTCTTAACTATCATCTGTAGGGTTACTGCATAGCTTGAAACCTTTTCCAATTTGGAATGGAGTTTCTTCATGTAGAAATGAAGAAGTTATGGCAGATTGAGAAGAAATTCACATCAGGAAGGTAGTTGTTCTTTTCAATTTGCCTTTGTGGGTTACTTTTACTGTGTTAATAACTATAAATTGAAAATGGACTCAAAACTAGTTCTAGATCTTATGCTATTGAAAAGTTTTTGTTTTGGTTGTGGCCTTGTTTGGGATGGGGACTAAAGTTGCATTGATGTGCTATTAGGTTTGTTTTCTGAGGAAAGAATTTTGATGCTGAGCTTGGCATTCCCTGAAGTGAATAGAGAAGGCACTTAGAGCACCAGTGGTCAGGGAATTCAAACAGGATAATGTCTTCCTCTCACCTGGGGGTCTCCATGTAACTCTGCTGTAACATGGGCACACCTCTGTCCTCCACCTTCAGTTTATCTTTCCACTAAAATGTAAAACTATTATTATTTTACTTGAGCAGGAAGTGGCACAGTGGATTTAAGGGTTTCTGCATTGTTCACTCTTCTTGATCTCAAGTATATATTTGAGTTAGTTCTTCTTTCATGTCTAGTTTATGGAAGAGCAACTCTGTGTTTGTATGCTGTTTTAAATCCTCAGGAATGCAACATTTTCTGTTGTATGTAACATAAATTATTCTTTTTAGAAACTGTAGTTGCCTCAAGTGGTTCTTGTTATGGATACATTCTCTTCTCATCTTATGTCCAATCCCCTCATAATAAAAACATGCTAGCAAGAGCCTACTCCCTCAGAGAAGAGAAAATAGCAGCAGCTCTTGTGAATTTTCCGGTAGTTCCAGGGTTTGGCTGTTCTTGTCAAATTGTTAGGATATGGTGATAACAGGATAAACCCCTAAGAGATGTCAAAATTATATCAAATTGATGTAAGAGTTTTGTATAACGTGTTTCTAGCATGTCCTTCACATCAGCTTTTTTCCTTGTGCATGGCTTCCTTGTAGGTGAAACACATTCCAGGTCCCAGCTCTGGTACTGACCTGTGCTGCTTAGCCAGGAGCTGTGGCACTTGCCCACACTCACCCAGAGGCTGGCAGTGCTGGAAGCACAGGGCAGAACATGTCACTGTGCTCCTGGCTTCGGCCAAATCACCCTAAAAGAAGGGACATGGAGGGGAAAACGAAAAGAGATCCCACAGCAGATCCTTACCAAGAGGTGTGCCTCGAAATCCCAGTGTGCAGCTGGCTCAGGGCAGGGGTGGCACACACAGCTGGGAGGGCACCCTGAGCCCCTGGGCAGTGGGAGGGCTGCAGGGTGTGTGTCTGTGCCCTCCCTGCTGCCTGGGCTTCACCTTTGAACAGCTTCCCTCCCAAGAATGGGGGCCAGGGCCGTGGTTCACATCACCTCTCACAACTTCATTGCACGTGATGCCTTGGTGCCAATTCACACCTGGTGAACTCAGGCTGAAGCAGTGCCTCTATTGCCTAGGAAAACCTGCAAAACAGTTTAAACAAAAAATGAGAGTTCTCCTCCTTCCTCCCCATCCCCACTCCAGTTTTTACATGGAAGAGGAACATTTAAATAATAAGTATGCTTTTTAAAAACATTAATAATATAAATCACATGCATGTGCAAACTGATTCCATTATCTCATTTTCAATACCAATCTCTTAAACAGAATCCCAGAGGATGCATTTCTGCTTTAATCTCTCAGTAATCAAGCAAAAATATGTATTTTACAAGCTTTCACAGACAAATGCTTAGATTGAACTGTAATTTGCATGCTAGTACCTGAATGTGTTGTTTCTGACTTTAATGACTTAGTTTTATATTATTATTCTAATTGTGTTTGGAGTATTTTATCAATAATTTTCCATCAATATTTTTATGAACATTATATTGCAATTGATGGGACCGTGCTGATATCTAGTACTTTGTCAATGGAACCTTTCCACTTTATGGTAATAACCATTGACTGATGACTTCCTGAAAATGAAAGAATACAGCTTTCCTAGACTTTTGTCAACAGTTGTTGTAAGGGTTTTGGGCTAGATCATCGTGTCTGACCATTATAACTCCACTGATTTTTACTGTGCTGCTTTGACCTGGGAATTTTTGGTATTTTTCACCTGAATAAAAACATTGCAGTGATATCTTAAACAGGTGGGTTTTGATTACCCTTCTGGTGATGCTAACAGCCTGCAGGAGGTCACCTGTCAGAGCAGGGGACTGCTCAGTTAGAGGCAGCAGAATTCACTTCCACAGCTGTTTGCAGCTAGCAGGGAGAAATAAATGATTTTAGCCAAAGGTAATGCAAAGCAGAAGGCTAACAGCCATCAATTCCTCACCACGAGTACTGAAGGTATTACTGTACTGATCGCTCAAAAAAATTCCCTTGCGCAGGTAAAACAATGCAAATTTTTTGAATTAACTTCAGTAGAGTTTGGTTTATTGACCTATGGCTTTGGAAACTTTTTCTGGCTTTTTAGAAATTCTCGAAGGAAAAGTCTACATCTGCAGCAGATATAATATAAATTTTAAATAACTATTACAACACAATTCTCTGTAACTGCAGACATGAATTTCGATGCTAATCTCTGAATATAATGAACTTTTGTCTGTTATTTTGCTCTCAGATTGATGCTTAGTTTCAGTATCCAGTAGGGCAGAAAAATAACTTATCAGCATTCATTAGATACATGAAACTCAGTGGAATATTTCTTGTTGCCTATGAAAGTTGCTTTCTAAACTAGGAAAGGATGTATGAAAGGAGAGAAGGCAAAACAGGATTGAAATTGGATAAGGAGCCTTTCACATAGGGGTTATTAGTTATCAAAAGCTATTCTTACATGATGGCTCACTGGTATTCTAAATTTAATACCATATGTGGGTGATCTCATCATTGCTTCTTACTTAATAATTTAACATCTCTTATTTTTGCTGCTGGGACCTGATTTTCTTAGTTGTAGCAGGTTTTTGGGATGTCTTTGTCCAATTTTTCACCAAAAAAAGGAAACATTTTTCAGGACTATGTTTTCAAATTTAGACTGCTTTTCTTCTCAAATCTTATGAGACAAGCTGGTCTGCAGAGGAAAAACAAAGTGAACAAAGAATCTTGTCTCTGCCCTTTGCCTCCTTGACATAATGGCAGTGCTATCTCAATTTCTGGTTTACTTCAGAGATGTTCATAATTATAGGTGAGCTGCCACCCCTCCTCTTGTTCTACAATTGAACTTTGTTATAGTTTGTTTTCGTTTAAGGCGATTTGCTTGATCTGAGTCAGAATGGATTTTTTTTGGTCTCACTTGCAGGAGCTCTATGCTTTTTTCCTGCATTTCCTCAAACCAGTACCAAGACAAAATTAGTTTGAACAATTGCAGCTATATAAAACTCATCATTATTTAGCATCAAGAACAATTGAAAAACTGAAAATCAGATGCCAGAATTGTGAGACTTGTGATTTCATTTTCAGACTTTAACCCATGATCCACATCTTGAAGGTCAAACCCAAGAATTTTGTGTGTTTTTCTAAGGGGTAGGGGGGGATGTTGTTTCAAAACTGTAATATCTTGCAGATATCCAGTGAGTAACATGTATGTTTTGTATAACAAATCTAAATTTTTTTCCATAACAACTAAATAATAACATCCTGACCTCTAAGCACCCCAGTGTCTCTCTTTGAAGAGCCCAAGACTGATGGATTGAAAGAGGAAAATACGTTATTATTTTGCAGAATACTGCTTCAGTAATAGTTAAATAAATTTCCCTGTATTGATCTGGACATGAAAACAAACACCAAGATGGCTTTGTTAACTTAATGTATGAATTTAGTGTGTGAATTCAATTAACAGAGTCATAAACAAGCAGGGAAAGATCAGCTCACCCTCATTTCTAGGTTATAGATGTAAGAAGCGAAAGATTTAAAAGGAATTTAATTTTTGCCCTTCCCATACTTAAGTCAAGGCATAGGAATTGTAAACACACCATGAACTTTAGACAGTTCACTGTATGTGTATGTGGACTTCTGAAATAACCTTATTTGTAAAGGATTTTAGAGTTCTGACTTTTTAAGAGACCTCAGAACCTCAGAAATTAACTATGAAAATCTCCATGCTCCTCCTTACAGTTGAAGTGACTTTCTAAACTCCTGTTTCTTTAAATTGAAAATTTCCACTTCTTAAGTGGAAAAAAAGTCTTATATCATAAACGTGGTCCATCAGCTGTTAAATTGGTGTTGATTCCTCAGGTAAATTCTGTAATTTAAACCAATTATCTTCATTAGATTTCAAGAGTCAGAAAAACTTAGAAGCTGCTTAATTGTTTTTGCTTTTCACTTGAGAAATACTGTGAAATCATAGTTATGACTTCAAAAATAAGGTATGAGAATTATTTGGACTCCCTGGACTAAAACTGAGATTATGGGATGTGAAGTGTTCTTTCAGCCAGTTTTAGGAAGGGACATGGAACTCTCTCCTCATGATATTTCACATATATAAAGAAAATTTTAATTACTGAATACTGTGTTTAAAGGACAACTTCAGCTTAAAGGACCCCAGGTCTAGCACTGTTCTACACACCTTACTCTAGATTCATTCCTACTTATTAATATTCCAAAATATATATTTCTAAAGGAATGTATCACTAGAATATATATATACTTTTTTTTTTATCTAGAAAAGGTTTTCTTTGCTGTTTTAAAGAATTGTTTGCTGTATGTAAATTTTTTATGCAACTGAGCAGAACAAAATGAAACACCAGAATATTTTTGCTTTAAGGGTAAACAAATTTGGTATTCCCATACAAATGTTCCATAAAAGTAAGTGAAATGAATGATCATACAACTGTCACAGAAAGAAGGAATTTTAGTCTTCTCTTAGTACATATAAACCTCTGTAGAGCATATTTGTTATGTTTCAATGGCTCCAGTGCCTTGTATTTGGAAGGATTATTTCAGAGGAAAAATCCCATTTGGAAGGTTTTCTGATGTCAGGGATCATTGCCCAGTTAACTTGCTAGTGATGAATGCTGGTAGCATACCAAGGAATTCCATTCTAATCCAAGTAGGAGAATTAGAATTATCCTAGTGATTAACAAAAAAAAAAAAAAAAAAAAACAAACAAAAAAACTTTTGTTTTCATTTTTAGCTGGTATGTTGAGGGGTGATTTTAGCAGAACAAAATTTGGTCTAATGCAGAAGTCTGAATTACAAGGATCAAGTATTAACTATTGAGATGTATGTTTAGAGATGGTAAATATACCTAAAATTAAAATAACCCTGAATATGAAAGAAAATATAATTGGGTTTACATTATTTATTATTTTGAAGTGCAAATAATAGGACTGAAGAATCTGTATTAGGAAGTCTGGGTGTAGCCAGGTAACAAAATAAGAGAGAAAAAGGGATGTAGAGTAAGACAAAAAGTCCACACATAACCAAGAGCTAACTGCAATACTATTAAATCTCTTTCAAATTGTAACATCTCTGTTGAGGAAAATTTAAGCCTTCTCAGGATGCATGGTTTGTCTCCATTATCCATTCATGTCAGTGATATCTTGGTTTGCAGTAGTAACAGCAAAAGTGCAATGTTTTAGGACACTGAAATGGTTGTTGGCATGGTTGAGACAGAGATTTACTCAACAGAGAATCACGTGCTGTAGAAGTTCTTTGAGGTTTAGCTTCTTTGTCCTGTTTTACTTTTGGAGGCTAATTCTATTTCATTGCTGTTTGAAGTGTTGCTTGAAATTCACTCTTAAATCATTGGTCAAGTTGTGTCCCTTCTTTGAGATGCACAATCCAAATTAAATCATTCCTGCTTACCTATTTGCCTGACATCTAAACTGCAGTAAGAAAAACTCCACTGACTCACTGGTGGTGCTTCATAATGTATCAAAATCTTACCTGAGATATTGATGACTGACAAAAATAAATAAATAAGAGACAGGGAGCAAGGGAAAGTATACACCACTTGCCCTTCTAGAGAAACCTTGAAGATTTGATTGACTAAATGTCATCAGCTAGAAGGAACCCCATGTCTTTGTCTCCACTGTTGATATCTTTCTACTTCATTGGCTCTTACTATTTTTACATGCCTAGGTGTAACCTAGAAAAAATATGCTCATTTTTTGCCTGGTACCCTACTTTTTGAATTTTGGTTGCACATTGAGTAGAGTTTTTTCAATAAGTTGTCCATAAAAACATTCAGCTTTCCTTTGTAAGTGATTACAGAACACTTTGTTTGGGACATAGCAAAGTGTAAAAGTAAATTGCTTTCCACATGAAATTATTGTTTTCCAGATGGATTTTCTGCCATCTGCAAACTTTAACCAGAACAATTCTATGGTTTTTTGACATTTAGTTTAAGACAAAATATTAGCTTTTATCTGAAGTTGAATCACAAAAGAATAATTTGCTGCTAGTACACTTTCAGGTCTGGAAACTAAAACAGTGTAGATTTGAGAGAAGAGGGAAACAGCACTTATACTATTTTTCCTTGGACTATATTGTCAGTAATTTTGTTTCTTAGTAGCTCCTTGCAAGAAAGAAGGAAAAAAACCCAACCCCACAATTCAAGCTGATGTTGCTCTTTCCTTTTGAGAAGGCTTACTCTAATTTGCCATAAAGTTCTTTGGTTTTGTCTTATTTCCCTCTCATTGTATTATCCAGTTTCTCATTTCTCTGAAATGCCGACTCTTTTCCACTCTATTAAGTTTAATAAAGTTGTGCTTAAAGAAAGGCTGCCATCCCACCATGCTGGTTATAAAGAGGAGAGGAATCCCCTACCACAGGGCAAAAGTCCAACTGCTTTTGTCGAGCCCTGATCTGTGCCAGTCCACACCCTGCACTCAGAAAAAGCAATGCAGCAATGACAATAGTTAACCATCTCTTCAGAGCAGGTGATGGAATCTGTGAATGTCTGTTCTGGTCAGCAGCCTGAAAATGTCTCTGAGGAGAATCTCTGCTCCAATCTTGTCTCTGGTTTTCTGCAGGCATTTAATCACTTTTAGCTCAGATATCCACCTGAGCCTAGCTGCCTATTGTACTCCTGCAATTAAACCCCACAGTTTTCTGCAGCAAATGCACAGAAGAGGTGCAATCAGTAAACCCCTTCACTCCAGCTGGCTGAATTGCTATTTGCTCTTAGGTTGACAGGTTTTGGGCACAAATCTAAGGTCAGGTTGATTTCAGGGTCCAATATGCTTTTAAGTATCCTTTCCCCCCTCCTTTTCCCTCATTCTCTGATATTTCTTGTACTTGATGTATTTGAAACATGTATCTGGGTATTTCACACTGCCTAGGCAGTTATTCTAAAAAATTCAAACTGCCTCACCTGTTTTCTTCTCAGTTTGTCTGTACCCCAGTATTTTGCAGTTGCTAGTGCTTTTCATTTTATCGAAGAGATTTCATTAGAACAAATCTTTAGTGCTGCCTATGATGAGAATTCTAAATTTCCTCTATTTCTGATCCAATTCCTTTATCAAATACTGTGACACTTCGAAAGGTTATTTTATGAAGTTTTTCTGTTGGTTATATGTTTTCAGTCAAATGATATAAGGAAATACTGCATATAGGGTTAGATTTTTTGTGTCCATAACTGGGGGGGAAAAAGCCTCACAGTGCTGATATCCCACTGTTCAGTTTATTATCAGGCAATCTTAGTAGTTCATTGTTGAATGCACTTTCATCTTCTAATTTTTGGACATTATTGTGTATGAGAGTCATATTCTGCTTCCTGTTCTTGGTAAATGTCAGGGCGTAACACTGGAAAAAAGTTGAGGATTCTTTGGTCCTGCTAGGAGATTTCTCAAGTCTTTACTTTCTGAAGATTTGTGGTTAATTTACAGTCTTTGAAGCTCTGCAAATTGCAAACTAGACGCTCGTGTTTCAAACGTGTAAAGTAGAACTCAACAAGCTTTAGAAGAATAAAAAAGCTAGGGATTGAACCACCAATGTGTCCTGGAATCCATAAAAAATATGATGTGTTGGTAAAGAGGAGTCTGACTTAATAATACATTAAGGATCTTGAACTGAAATTAATTTACGAATCAAGAGGCTGAAGTGAGCAGACTGATCCTGTTTTCATACTGCCACCTGAAATTTTGTATGATTAATCTGTGAATCTTTGAAAAGTGAGACTTTCTGGAAGTGTCTATTTAAGGTATTTAAGTGACTCTGAAAACCACAAAGTGCTTTTGTAGAAGTGTTTTGGGGTATTTAATATTATTTATAAACAGTTACAATAAATCAAATGCTGCAAAGCACAGAATGCAAACACAAATGGTACATGTATTAGACTTGGGTTTTCTCGTAGAGAGTCCTGCCTGTCTGTTAGTGTTGTATCTGTTGTAAACTCCTGGCTGACAGAGCAAGACTTCATCCAAAACCTGCTTATTTAGTTGCATTGAATTTCTCTTCTGACCTGCTGAATGGCTGAGTCACACGGCAGAGGTATTTAAAGTGCTGCCTTCAGCCTATTCCATTAGGCTGAAGATTTACGCTTAATCCAAACCTCAGATGGTTGAGTGGATTTAAAAAAATAGAACTCTAAGGCCCTTATCTTTGCCTGGTTTTGTTCTTTACATTTTCCTTTGGTTTCTGGCAATCATTCTTCCGCACACTGCTTGCACTTTCGCTGCTGCTGAGCAGTGGGGATTCATTCTCCTGGAACCCACCGGACCAGCAGGCACATAGACAGACACTTTACAGCCCTGCAAAAATGGAGAGTGAAACACTGTGCTCCTTCAAACTAAAAAAATTGGTAGAATTAAAACAAAAGAAGATATGAAGCCGTTACAGTGGAGAGAGTGATACAATTGTAAAGTTTCCAGAAATGGAGAACTAAAAGCCTTGTTTAAAGCAAGCTTTTCCAGGGACTACATGAGTATCAATTTGCATGCGAGTATCTCTTATCACTTTATGCTATTCATAAAATCTTCCAGGCCATCACAGAACTTCAGGTCTAGTCTTCCCTACTCCCATTTATTCAAGCAAATGGAAGAGTGAGCAAGACAGACCACAAAGATGCTGCTGCTGCCTTATCTTTTATCATGTTTGTAATCAAAAATCTTCACAGTATACATGTGAAACTGTATCTCCTGTTTCCTGGACATGTTCCACATTAAATGTAGTACTCCCTTTCACATTCGTAAGACAACTTATTATTTAGTGTGACCTATGTCTTCCAGCTGTGATATTCTTTGCATCAATTCCTTCTTCAGAGATGTTCCTGTGGCTATTTAATAATGGGCTAGGAGAGAAAATCTCAACTAGAGGGTACTAAAAAATTTCATTTCAGTTATTCTATTTTAGTTTAGTCTTCCACTAAACCACCCTTTTCTCCAACAAGCCATTGTGTAGGGGTAAAATTTAATAGCTGATATGAGAACAAACATTGGTAATCTTATGACAACTCATGAGATTAGGAACAATGAAGAGATTAATTTGATGAGGTTTGTTTATATCTTCTCTCTAAAACCTTTTCTGGGAAATTCTAAAGGTTTTTTGTAATCTGTGATTAAATTCAAATCTATCTCCCTCTGGGTTCCTACCTTGTATTTTTTGTTTACTTAAATAACATGTGTTTTACGTAAGAATTGCATTTCCATTTTTCTTTAACCTAAATATATCTGATGAGTTCTCACTGTAGAGTGAAAACTTACTTTGATAACAAGACGCTACTTTTGTCAGCATAGACTGCTTTAAAATTTGACTTCGGAAATGTTTTACTTTATTATGAAGAAATTGTGACTGAGTGCCAGTGACCTTGTTGTACCCCTGCAGGCTGGAAACTCAGCAGCACCGTGCCCATCAGCACCCGAGTGGCTGAGCTGTCCTGCTTGTGAGCTGCACATAATCTTTGGGTGTGCAGCTGTGAAAGCATTTCCAGAACTGCTCTGGAATGTCTCCACTTCTGGATCACCCAATAACATCTTACTTCTTGCTCAGCTGCGTGCAGATGTTGGTAAGCGTCTACACCTTCTAAAATAAAGGTAAAACCCCCATGGGGATGAGAAAAACAGGTAATAAAATAGAAGAGGATGATTTTTTTTCCCTGATGAGTTATGTCTCAGAAAAATATTTGGGTGATCAGTGAAAAAAGAAAAAGAAAATTTTGTGAATTTCCATTGCTCTTGAAATTGATTAAATTTATGCAGAAAATACTTAATGATGAAAGCTGCATTATACCTTAAGACAACCAATTAGCTACCTGTCTTGAAAGACCACATTTAGTTACAAATAATTCTAAAATATGCATCTGTTGGTATGTTAAATTTGATTTTTTTTTGCTTATTTCTTTGATATGAAATAAGAGGAAAAAATAACAAAACCCCCCACAGTTTGCTTTTGATTGCTGCTTTCAGTGAGAAAAAGCTGTGGCCAGTAACACTAAGTGAATGTTCCAAGTCCAGTGAAACAGGCAACAGGATGTGACATTAATTAAATTCATGAATTTTTAAAGAATGAGTTGATTCAAACATCAATTTGCAGAACGACATAGCAAAAGAGTCCAAGAGCTCTTCCCTGAAGGGGATCATAAACACTCAGTGGAGACTTTGCCTACCAGAGGCAGGGAGGAGGGGAGGGCGAGGCTGGGGTAATGGATGGTAAATGAAGTGTGACTTTCATGTGCTCCTGGCCTCTGGTCCTTCAGCCTTTGAATGCAAGACTTTTTTTCCATGACAAATGTTGGAAAGTTGTTTGTTGCTCAGGGTGTTTTAGGTGCCAAAAGACTTGCAAATGAAAGATGGCAAAGAAAACATGAAAGAGAGCATGAAACTATTAAAGGAATGTCAATTGATGTACACAAGTACAGAAATAAAACCAAAATTATGTTAATACCTTCCCCACTATTTTCCCTGGAAGACCCTTACTCATCTGTCCTTTCTTTAATATCCTTTAATTAAATGTATTTAAATAAATAAAAAAGCCTTAGGCATATGTTATGACTAATGGTATTACTCTAATGCATTTCTCCAATGGCAATCACAGCTGAATTGTTGGTACATTTTCAATGAGACCACAGTTCTCATTCACCAGTTCTTCTGAAAAGGGGCTGCACTGATATTGATCAAATGATTTTACAGCATTTTGTAGGTTATAACAGTGTGTATGTCTGTGCTTGTGTGGAAGGTGAATACTTTTTGTTTAGTCAAAAAGAAAGAAGGAAACAAGTATTTTGGAAAGTAATGCTTTGTGTGACATTTTACTAATATATAAATGAATATAAATAAATATATAATGAAATGCGTAGCAGAGTTTTTATGTATATCAAGGTCAGCATTAATATTGATATTTTAAATTATTTGATCTCTCTCTGCTAAAATTTGTCTTCCTTGGCTTATGATTCTGTAGAATAAGTGTCTTCCCATTGGGACAAAATGGACCCAATCTTGTCTTTTTTCACCCAGCCTCATAATTCTGGGGAAAAAAAATAAAAATAATAATAATAATAATAAAATCGACATGTAATATTTAATATATGAGGTACAACATATACTAGGTTTTATAAGCACTCTACTTCTTATACTCAGATGCTTCATAATACTCGAGGGGAAAAAATTTTGTACAGAAGTATTTGTATTATATGAAAAAACAAAAAAGGAGAAGGAGTCATTTGAATTACTGGTGAATACTTATTGCAACTCTAACAACTTTCCTGGGAGTCTATTAGCACTTGCATGCTCCACAACAGGACGTCTTATGACTTTATTCTAGATTCTCATTTGCTGGAATGCAGAGTCAGAATGCAGCTGGTCTGTTCCATATTTAGCAGCTTAACTGTTTATTAACTGTCACAGCTCTCACCCTGTCCAAGTATGTAACACTGAAAGCATTCAATAATACAGTGAGAAATCTCCATTACTGAGCATAAGGATCATTAACATAGCACAAGTTTAACTAATAAAGTTGAAAACAACTAATAAATCTACCTGTTTTTATTGTCAATTAAAATCTGCATACATCCTATGACATTCATTAAAAATTAAGTGGATAGATACAGCCAGAGATAATCACACATGCCACTTATCCCCGAGAACATGACATGCTGTTAATTCATGGGATCTGAAAGCCTAATTACTTCTATTGCTGAAATTGATGGTCTTTGTATGTACTGATTCATCACAGAAATTAATGTGAAACAAAATTTCCTCTAATTTATTGGCACTTCTGAAATAAAGGAATGGTAGTTAAATGTGCAGAATTCTGCATATGTGTGCTGTTGGAAATTACAGTATTAATTTCTGCAATCTTTCATAAATATTTCAGCACAGTGCTTAAGTATACTGTAATTATTTCATTGCCTAATTGCCTAATATGTTATTGACCATGTAGTAAAATTAATTTTTCATTGGTTCACTGACCATACATTCTGTGTTTGAGATATGGAATATCTCATGCTGTTAAATCATCCTATAGTGAGCTAAAATCTTTATAAAACACACAGCCAAGGCTACATTAATATTCAATTGTTAATTTCTCTGCAGCTATGATGTTATTGACATCCCTTTGCTACCTGTTAAGTACAATAAAGGAATGCTCCATGTCTAACTCTCCTCATTTTCTCATATTCCTGTAAATTTAGCAACATTGGCTAAGTTAATATGTCAGCATGACTGATAAAATTCTGCTTTCTTGATACTAAGTATATGCAATAGAATTCAGATTAATTTACTGGTGTGAGTGCACTCTAAAATTATATAAAATTATATTGGTGTTTTGCCTTTTTTTACTCTCAGCTTAGTGTAGGTTTTTGAATGTATTTTTTACATAGGGAGCTAAATATTTTCCAGCTCTTTGAGGTTTTGTTTCTGGAATAAGTGAACAATTTTCTAGAGGCATCACTGTGTTTCCTGGTAGCTATAAGGACTGAAGAATCTTGTCATTGTGCTGTATAGCAGGTATTGCATGGGCATTTTAATATCTGTTGTAACAAAAACTTTAAATTAACGGTGGCCTTTAAGCATTTGGACAAGACCCATCAGGATCATTCTCTTCTGAATAAGTTGGGAAGTCTTCCTCTTGTCCTTTCTCCTACTCTCTCTGGCCTACAGTGCTGTAATTCAGAGTACTCTTGCAGATCCTCCTACACTTTACAGCTGACAAAACTGACAGCTGGAAATAAAACACCTTGTTGAAATAAAAAAATTAAGCAGGTTGATTTAATATTTGTAAAGTTTACTATTTCCCATATTCAAGCTTGGCCAGATGTCTCTGTGCTAGGACATACAGGGTGGACTGAATTAAGGCATGTGATTTAGGATTGGTTTAGTTGTTGTATTGCATATTTTTAGACATACAAAGATGTGCTTTTGATGAGATAGCGTTGCTTCTCTCCTCTTTCTAGCAGCACTCTCTAATCTGCTTTCTAGCTTTACTTTTTATTCCTGTATTCCAGAAAGCAAAAAATTCACAGTCACTTTTATAGTTTTATCCATTCTTCTGAGAGAAAGAATCGAAGGTACTTAATTTTTGAATAATGGCTAAAGGTGGGTTGGCTGTTTTTATACAAATAAAGCACCCTGAGGATCAGTGGAGGTTTTTCAAAGACCTGTCACACACACTTGTGTGGGTGGTTAATGAGTCCCTGTAGTTGAATATTACAGGACAGTGGTGCAGAATGTTTGATATTATGGTGTCATTTTTTCAAGTCCCTTTAGAGCCATGGAAGCAGCTTAGAGTAGTGTTTAGAGAAAAATGATTGACTCTTTCCACAAGTCAAGTCACTTTTCTTGTCCCAGAAGAGAAAGAGCTGAGGGCAGCAGCTCATTCTCAGATGATGTGAGAATCAAACTGAGCATTAAAGGTGGAAAAAGATGTCTCTAGGTTCAGGGGAGGGGCAGAGGTTTGATTTTTCTTTGTTAGTTTGTTTTTGAAGACTCTAAAAAAAAAAAGTCAGCTTGTACTACCAGAATAATTCACTAAAAAGGAAGTGCAGAAATGCAATCCCATCCTGATTTTATTTATGTAGTAAAAATTAGCTGTGTTTATATACTTAGGTAAATCTCAAAACTTGTCTAAGAATATGCTATAATTTAGTTGACAGTTTCACAGAAAATTGAGTAGGCAATAAAAAGGGAGATGTATTCTTAGTCATATTTAAATACTGTCTTTGATGTGTTGGATTTTATCATTGAAACAAATAAGCAGGAAGATATTACCTTTATTCAAATTTAATAAATATTGATTTAAAATGTAAAAGATCTGACATTACCCTCTAGAAAAATCATCAAATGGATTTACACTAAAAGCATCCTAACATTTACAATGGAAATATCTTTAAGAGACAATACTGTAATTCTAGGAAGAAAAAGGATGAAATACCTCTGCAGAGATCTACTGATGACTTTCTAAAACATGATATTACTTTGGAATTTGAGCAAAGATGTTATTCAGTTTTGAGGGGGGGGAAAAAGATTTTTGCCTTGTAAAGGAATTATAGCAGCATACGTTATGATATCAAGAGAAATTTTCGAGGAAAAAGAGATAGAAAAAATGGTTTGTAAAGATAATATTGATTTACCCCTAGTTTGATGTTTTTATTCAGATTGCTTTATCAAGAAATATATATGAATATATATGAAATATATATATGAAAATTCTTTCAAATTAAGAATTTGCAACAAATCAGATGTATTGTTAGGCAATAATAACAAAGTATAGAAATATCAAAGGAAAAGGAAAACCTTCTGTGATAGCTGATAATTCCTTTTTCCATTTAAACAAATGCAGATGGCAAGAGATTTGAGTAGGAAGGATGGGTCCTTAGTAATGACAATTAAAAACTTGAATTTATTTGCTAGATTTGCTATTGACTCTTCTTCTAACCATGAGCAGATAATTTCCCATGTCCCAATATCCTCTTTTTTTTGTTCCCATTTCCATGTTACCAAACCACAATTATTCTGTCTCTTCTGTTTTGTTTCATTTTCTAGGTTACAAGTTCTGTGTAGAGGGAATGTGCTCTACGAATATGATTGGTTTAATGGAACTTGGGAGTTTGTAAAGGCTATTCTGATATCAACAAATAATTATAGTTTCAATAATCTTTGAAAAATACCAAAATTTAATGCTTTAAATTTCGCTATAATTAGTTTTACTTCAGTGTTTCTGTGAAAGGAACCATATAATAAGCGTTTAACTAAGACATTTAGCATTGAATTGCTTTTTCATGGCTCCTTGCTTCCATTAGAGAAAAAATATGTGATTTCTTTGGCTTCTCTTCTCTGGATTCAAAATGGAAAAATTGTATTGATAATTCTTCATAGCTTGTAGTGGTGGGTTATCTCTGATTGCATGGTCATTAGTCATTGTAACTATAGTGGTAATGCTAAAGTTAAGATCCTTCTATTTTGTTCCTAGAATGCCTTTATTACACAATCCAGTTTTAGAATATGCTTATTTTCTCCAAACTGTGAACATTTTAGCCAGGCAGAAAGTTTTTTGAAATTATTGTAACACTCCTTCACACTGCTTGAATGCTTTAGTAAGTCAGATTCAGGCTTCCTCTATTGGCACTACATTCTGTTTGCTGTTATCTATGAAAAATAATGTTATTTATGAATAGAATTTCTTGGTGAAAGCAGACTCAGCACTTTCTGCTAAGCCCACAATCTGACCAAAGAACATTTTATTTCCACTGTAGCTCAAACTAATTCAAGACACTGCAATGTTGGAAATGAGCATATCTCTAAAAATGACCACGTCTCTAAAAATATTATACATTTGGGTGAAAAATCTTTTAAATGGGATTTTCTAATCTTGCAGCCTCAATCAGAGATTTGACAGCAGTAAAACTCTTCCAGCTACTCTTAAAGATGCTAAATTGCAGGTAGATCCTGCAGCTATTGTTAGATACACGAAAGTAACAGCATTATCTTCATAAATACTCATTTTAACATAGAAAGTGAAAAATTTTTTTGGAGCCAAAACAAAAGAAAAATTTCTATGCTATTATGACCAAAAACCTGAAAAAAAGCAGTTGCTCTGAAGAGGAGGTGTTCACAAGTATTTCTGCTCTTCACTTCCTGCATGAAGACCCTGGAACATTATTCTTTCTTGCCCTACATTCCAGCCTGGCTGGACTCAGAAGATAAAAATCACACCATAAAGATCTATTTCACCAGAACTAAAGTATCACTAAGGTATCTAGCTTTTTTCCTTTCCTTAAAATGAAGAAAGGGCAGTGTGTTATTCCTATATGGCAAACTGCTGCGTTTTCTCCTCTGCTGTCCAAGCCTGTCCCAGGCCCTCCGAGTGTATCCTGGGACAAAATTTATTTAAACTTCATAGTCTCTGGTTTAATACAGCTGTATGCCAAACATTCCTTCCAGTTTTCACAACTCTCTTCTGTCAGCTCCCTTGGTCAGAGCTCTGCTTGGAGCTCAGCTGATGAGATCCATACCTCTGTATGGAGTTGTGTGACAAAGGCTCTGGGTCTTCAAGTGCTACCCAAGTAAGAGTAATTTGTTTACATTTACTTTAAATGTCACTCGCCCTTGACAAGAATACTAAACATATTAAATGATTGTGGGTTTATACACAAACCCACTGATTATATACTAATTTCTGTTCCTTTGCTGAACGTCAGTATCTTCAAAGCTGAGATTGAAAAGTAAATGATTCTCAACAAGTAATGAGAATTCTCTACCTCTTCCTGCAGTGCCCCCATTATTCCACATTATTTATCTTCTTTTTTTTCCTGGTATATTAATCTATACAACTAACTTTTTTTTTCTGATGTAAGCTTCTGGATATGTTTCTAAGAATTAATAGTAGGCTTCCAACTGTAACCTAGAGGAATTTATTTTCTCTTAATTGTCATTGATAATTGCATATGTGTGGACCAGTATCAGGCCTAGCTACAGCTGTAGATGTATAAAGAGGTATAATTTAAAGGGAGTTTATGATTAGGAACCATTTAACTGAGGATACATTTTCCAAAATATTTGTAGGGTGAAACTCATTTATGTCTCAGCATATTTCCATATACATTCTTCTAATGTATATTCTTCTAATATCTAATATCTAACCATGAATTGGTAAATAACTCTCTGCCTCAAAAAGATCTTAAAATTTTGATCTTGATCAAAATGAGACCTAGAGAGCAATGAATGTGGAGCAGAATCAGAAGTAGATTTTTCACCTTGAAGGAATGATGGCATAAGCTTGAATCTGCGTTGAGAAGCTGCACATGCACTTTGCTGATTATGGGCAGGGGCATGGCTCTATCACATGCAAATGCAGGAGATTTTGCTTGATAAGGGTTTGACCTGATTAGGATGCAGGAAAAGCCAGCAGCAACGCAGGAGTCAGCAGGAATTACAGCTGGAGTGAAAAATCAGGCTGGCATTGGAGAGGGCACAACACAAGGTTGTCCTTCCCTGCCAAGGGCCCCTGCACTTGGAGTGGCCACGGAGCAGTGCAAGTTGTGGAGAATGCACACAGAGTCAGGAGACAAGCTCCACTCTGATGGAGACTTCACAGCTTATCCCTTCCTCAGTCTCAGTGGCATTGGTATTTGCCATCCCTCAGCTGGGGGCTGCTGAAACAAGGCTCTGTCTTTGGAACCGTTGTCCAACGGAGCAAGGTAAAAATATAGACTGAGGTTAAAGAGTTTTTCAAGGAGTGTGTTCTAGAAGTGAGATATTTGCTTAGATGAATTATCTACCTTGATTTGCATATTGGACCTTATCCAAAATTTCGCTTCCGTACCTTGTAAGACCTAAAACTCCATGAAGTCCGTCCTAACTTAATCCAGCTGGAAAAAGCTGTGAGGCTAAACCTAAGGACTTTAAACAATGCTCACATACGAAAACAAAAAAAATCTCCAAACCCCCCAAAAACAACAAAAAACCCCCAAAGAAAAGCAAAAAATCACCTCAGAAACACAGTATTGGTCTGACCTGAAACATCAGTGTTGATGTACTTTGATGAAGGGAATGCTAAAGAAGAATCCAGCAAAAGGATTCCAGAAGAAAGGTGTTGCATGTGGAATAGTGATATGTAACTTGCAAGTAAGAACCTCAAATAAGTTAAAATATGTTTTTATGTTCAACAGAAAGTCAGAGATGAGAAAAGAATTTGCCCAATTGGGCAATATTGATGAGTTAGAAGGTTATTAAAAAGGTTAGAGCATTGATTCGAATCAAGTCTGGAGACAGAATTTATAATGTGTTCTGTCTTAATTTTTCTTTAAAGTGTCTTTTCTTTGTAGTTTGCGAAGTTTGATTTAAAATACAAACAAGAATCACTTATCAAGGGACAAAACTCCTCAATGCCAGGTAGTGTCCACACAGAACGGGCATGCCCATCCTTTATTTTTTGCAAAGATGTAGTGTGAAAATAATAAAAAATGAACCACCCGAAAAGCCCCCAAGTATTAGCATTTACATCTGGTCTTGTGGCTGAGGGTCATGAACATTGAGGGTCATATATTTTCCTGAGTGGAGGTGAAGGAATGTCTATGAATAATGATATTTTTACAATAAGAAGGGGAAAATAAATAATTTGCAGACAATAAGAAGTCCATTATAAAAATAACTCAAGGGAAACAGGACTAATGTGGCTACTGAGAAGTACCCAGCTCTACAAACTTCACTCTCATGGTTTTCTGTTTCCAGAGAATACACAGGGCACTGAATTTTGGTAACATTTTGTCTTTTAATCTGATAGCTACTGCTTCATTGCAATAAAAGTAAAAATAAAATAGCAAAAACCCAAGCAAACATTAAAAAAAAAAATTTCTGTCTTAGTTCCAATGCAAGACTGGGTTTGTTAGGGTAAATGATAGCGTTTCAGGAAATGTTGATTTTGTTTCACATCATTATGAGATTTATCCTAGTTAAAAGTCAAAATAATCTGTTAATAGCCCCTAATAATCCTGTTATTTTCCATCACAAATTAACACAGAGCTTGAATTTAAAGGAAATATTTCTGCAACGACTCAGCAGGAAACAATAACAGCCTACCTTAGAGTTCCAGGCTTGCAGAGAGTAAAGCACTGACTTACACAGACTGAAACAGTCTGTTCCTGTTTCAAATGTGTTCTTTGGGAATTAATTGGAAACCACATTCAGTGTCCAGTAATGAAAAAAAAAAATGCAAGTCAAGAGCTCCTATCATAGTTTGAAGCCACATTAAATTCTTGGTTTTTGTTCTCTTTCCAAGGCAAAGCACTCTTGTATTTTTGCCAGTAAAATCAGAGTAACAGAGATTCTTTACCATTTTTTGAAATTGTAACCAGTACAAAATAATTGCCCTGTGATGTTGTACGAATTCTGCTGATATTAAGCCTGATATCAGGACTCATCAGTGTGAATCATTACATCAGTTCAGCAGGGACCAGGATAAAGCCCTGAGAGCATCCTTGAATCTAGCAAAACATAATGAAACATATATATACCTAAAGAGCCTCAGAAATGTTTCTGGAGTTCCTTTATTATGGGTCAGTCTCTTCACTATTAGAGATGAGTATAGAAAACCAGGAGAAATTATTTTCTTGTGCTGCATACTTTTTTCCCATTTTATTGTATATTAATGCCTGTGATAGTTACTGAATAAGACAGTAGAGGCAATCTGTGTTTTTCTTCAGTAAATTCTCTAATGGTGGCACATTTTTCAGTGTCATTCAATGAAACTGCTGTTTCAGAGTAACATTTTTTGCATGTAATAATAGTGCTTGCAAGGTTAAAAAAACCTGAAAACCAAAAAGTCCAAACCAGCCAACCAAACAGAACCCCAGATAAAGAAAACCCCAGCAGTGGGGTTACCCAATCTACTCCTTTTCTAACATATAAGTAATGCAAGTAGACTGAAATATTGCTCCCAGGAATTCTTGTTAAGAGCAAGGAAATACTTTACACCTACAGTGAACATGTCTATCACTTTTGCAAACCCAGGGTTAGGGCACAAGGATCATCTCACTGGTTTGGTCCTCTCACATTCTAATGTTGAGAAGCTAATGCACAATCTGCACTCTCAGAGAGCTACAGACAGACAAGTTTTGATAGCAGGCTGCATTGGAAATATCTTCCTTGCTTACATTAAATAGGATCTAATTCTAAACCTTATACTGAATATTAGTGTTGAAAGTGACAGCCTTTCCTTATTTCGAGCAGTCAAAGAGTGGTGTCTCTCTGCTAGACAAAATATATATATATATTTGAAAATAACATTCCTTTCCACTTCATTTTAAATTGAACCAATTTTAGGTTTTGTTCTCCTACACTTGGATGTTGTACTTAGCCTGTTGGTACCACAGGAGTGGGAAATACAACACAAAGGGCTTTTTTGTTGTGCTGGTTCCTGCCTTTCTGAGCAGTCTGCCTTTTGCATGAAAATGGCTCCAGTTTCCTTGGCAATGTTCTTAAGAGAGCTCTTTCCCGCAGGAATAGGAGGGCATTTAAACACATTTTTAGCCAACTCACATTTTGCAGATGGAACAGTTACCTACAATAGAAAAGGTTGGGATTTGGCCTGCAGGGGGGAAGAGAAAAAGGGCTGCGTAGCTGGATGGTTTCTTTAATGGGGTTAGCTATGCCTTGCAGAGCCTTGCAGCGCTGTCAGGTACCTCTGGGGAAGCACAAGTCACTCCTTCCATCCTTCTGGAGCAAGTGAGGAGAGGCCCACGGTCAGATGTTCCCACTCCCACGCCTGTCCTGGTTGGGGCTTCTGCGAAGATGCCTTGTTGAGGAAGGACAAAGATCCTGCTTCTTCCCACTGATCCCAAATGGACACAATGGAGAAATTCTGGCTCAGTCCGTGCAATTTCTGGCCCAGTGCAAAGGTAAAAATGTCAGCGCTGCAGTTTGAAGCACATTATAAAGGAACAATTGCTTCAAAATAAGCGGAAGGGACCACACAGCTGATTTCTCACCCTTCCTTCACACGTGGCCTATAGTGGGCAAAATGAACTTTAATTTTAGGTATGACGTGCAGCCTTAATACAGAATCAGAGTTCTGGGAAGTATTTTTGGCAAGTGCTGCACCATATCAGTTTCACACATGCACATGCTATTAAGAAATTTTCGTAAATAGACATGGATCTTGCCTGGGATAATCAATCTGTTTAACTCTTCATCAGCTATGGTTGTTAAATTGTAGGTTATTGGTAATTTTATATGCCTGTTGTTGTAATATTTACATATTTGTCACCAAAGTGTGTGCTGGATGCTTGTACTTTGCTTTTCTTTTGGAGGCACCAAAAGAGTTTAATGTAATAGTAATTTTGGGCTTTGGACAAGGAATTAATTTATAAAATTGTGCATTAAACATAAGTCATGGTGCTATTCTTTCTTATAACCCAGACACCTGGTCTCTTTCCTCAAATCTGCACTAACTGAATGTTAACTGTACTTAAAAATTAGTAATAAGGAGTTTGTCAACCTAATTCTCTTTGATGAAATAAAGATAGGTCCATATTTTATCATCCATCATTTATGCAGAAAACAAAAACCATTTTAGTAAAATAAAATTCCAGGATATAAAACCAAATGAAATATGTTTACTATATTTAATTATCCAGTGATTCAGCAATGGTTTGCATTGACTTTGGTCTGGGCCTGACAGGAAAAAACATTACATATTGAAATAGAAATTGTAATTATTATTACCATGATAGATATTGATCTATTTTCAGGTCTCGTAGATAGTGAATCATATTTGAATTTTTTGAATGTAGATAATTGTACTATTCATATGTTAATATAATTTTTGTTGTATTTTTTTAATACAGATTTAGTCCATGACAGTATGAAGGAAATTTTGAATATCAAAACATTGGTTAAGGAAAGAAAAAAAAAACCCTCAGAAAAAAAAAAAATTAAGAAATTGTGGTTGTTTAGACTGGGACAATTGTTATTTTATTTACTATTGTTTATTAGTTTAGATTGGGTCAGTTGAGGGGTTTTTTTGCCTTTGGACAGTTGCCTACAGGAGTTCTGTATCATTTGGATTACAATTATATTATTATAATAAGTGGAAGCATACATTTGGTATGGGGACTACATAAATTTAGAAAAAGAAGAAAACAAAAGTAACTTTACAAGATGCAGAGGAGAAGAGGTCTCTAAATTTCCTATGGTGGATTGTTTTTCCCTTTCCCCTAACAGTGCAGGAAGAATAAATAAATAAGGTGTAGTAGACAACAATTACAGTGTAATTACTTGCTGGATTGTATGTCAGAAAACATACAAATGTGCTTTCTAATTTTTGGTCAGATTTTTCTAGCACTTAAGCCAAAATGAATGTTCCCATTTTCTTCAGTGGAAACTAGAACAAGCCAGAAATTTTAGGTTTATTAAACACTTTCAGAAAAAAACCCAAAAAAACCCCATTGAGGATGAGGCATCAGGTACCATCTGTGCTATTCAGCACAGAGAAGTAATATAAGATGAAGATCCAGGGATGAGAACATTTTAATCCATGTAGTTAGTATAAATGATATTGGAAGCATGCAGTCAAGCACTTCACAGCTTGGAAATGGTGAACCAAAAGCTGCAACCTTAAAATTCCCCTATTTTTTGTTTTGTGTGCCTACACAGTAATGGTATCCCTGTTTGTGTGATTACTTACAATTTCCCCAAACAAGACACTTAATGTGATCAATATTCTATTTTATGACTAAGATACAAAGATAGATGAGAGATCTGAGGTCATACCAGGACCTCAGAGATCCCCATAGACTTTAATTTTAATTGAAAAGATGGGCTTTTTAATCTCCAGAACCTTAATTCTGAAAGCATATTTTATATTAGTAACTGCCTTACTGTTCAAAAGTACATAAAAAAAGGTGTTTCAAAGTTAAAAATATGAATATTTTTGGTAAACTTGACATATTTGTGAACTGTCAATTTGATGTTGCAGAATTTTCTTTGATGCACTGTATTATTTTTTACAACATTTCCATTTAATCTTACTATATACACGACTCTAGTACCTAAATAGTTATAATATATTCTTGTGCCAATGTTAATATTTTTATTTGAGTGACAGAGAGAAGCATCCAAGATAAAAAACCCGGATGTTGTTGGCATCATACAAAAATTTCAAAATTAAGTCCTTGAAGTTGATAAACAAAATCACATCTCCCAAAAACCCAGCTGTCATTCCCAAATGCATACTTTTAATTTAAAGGAAAATAAGAAAAAGAAACTGTATTTAGAACAAATTAATTCACTTCAATATTATTTTTCTCCTATGGAAATAGTTTGATACAAATGTCCATTAAAAAGGGATTGTTTTGGTGTGAATGATGTTTCAGTTTTTCAAACAACATTATGAACTGGTTTTTGAAACTAGAACAGCAAATTAGCATAGCCTCTAAGTAATCAACAATTTCTTACTTGGAAATCAATGTTGAATCACAAGTCAAGTATGGTGAGCTTCTGACTTCTGTGACTTGAATCACTTTTGACACTTCTCTTAGGGAACCAGTTCCCCCATTTTATTATTTAAAAGAATTATAAATGGTCTTCTTGAAAAAAAAAAATCACTAGTTTGTTTTGGCATTATTTGTGACTTAGAATTTAGCTGAAAGCAGAGATGTGTTTTGTTCTAAACACATCTTGGCAAAGAACTCCTCATTTTCAAGATTTTTCATAGTTCATGGAAGAGATCTCTTAAATAAATTTTAATTTTCATAGTAGAATATTAATTAAAAAGCACACAACACAACTGAGGTTACTGACTATGTTAGCTAAAGCAGCAGTCATATAGAAACACTCATTTGAGATGACTGTGTGATATAGAAGGTCTATTTGTTGGTCAGTGCACATAACCAGGAACAACAGCAGTTTATGCAATTTTTATTGGCTGTTTTATGGCATCAACACAAAAATATCCAAAGAGGATTGTGAGGTAATTAAAGACAGGAACAGCTTTGCCATGGAAATTACATTGTAGCATAGTTAAGCAGCAGCAAGATTGATTGTTTTGTAACTTGATTTGATAGTCTATTTCTGATCTTATTTAAGTTTGTTTTTTTAATCCATTTTCTCTGGGACAGTTATCAAAGGGAGAAAATTGGACTCTGCCAAACTTCAGATGAAAAGTTCACTGGAACTTATCCTTTTTTTGAACACCTTCTTACAATAGAAGGTAGTTCTTGGAAACTAATAGATCAGTTCTGAAACTTTATCACGATAACTTGGAGCATTATCTGACCCTTAATCTATAGCAAATTCTTTTTCCTTCCCTCATCTCCCTAAGTTTTTAAACTGGGATTATACCTGCAAGGTCGACTTGAGAAGATACATCCCTGTGGAACCCAGTCCTCAGATGTCAGGAGGGAAATACACACATGTGAAGGGTTTGTAGAGAGCTCCATCCTGCAGATTCTTCTTAGCTGGTTCAACAAAATACAAGTTTTAGACTGTTACTGTAGCAAAGGCTGTAAGGAGGCTTTCAATGATGAAATTACTGTGATATACAGTAATCTTTAACAGTGTGCAATTTTTAGAACAAAGAAATAAAGGAATAATAATTAATTGGCGACAGAGATTTCATTGAATACTCACAGTTGCATCAGAATAAAACCATTTCATCTTATCTAGTTTGCTTGGAAGACTAGGAAGATAAAATAACTTGGAAAGATCTTTTAAAATTGAATTGCACTTAAAATTAGCCTTTTAATAAAATTAAGTTTTCAAACTTTACTACTGAAAAAGAGCCAATTCAGGCGAACTATGAAGATTGAAGTACCTTGGAATATGTAGAGCAGGAAGCCAGAGCTGGAAAGTCAACTGCAAAAGAAAAAAAAATCCATACAAAGATGAGAGTGAAGCAAAGGTGGAAAGTCACTGTCCATTGATTGACCTTCAGCCTGTTCCTCAGAATCAGTCAGTGGAATAACTCATTTGATCAACCACTACAATTCACATGGTAATTAAAATAGCCTCTCTGCTCTCTTTCTGAGAAGACATGCTGTCTGAGAGGGCATTTTGACAAAAAGGTCTTAGGATGTCTAAGAGATGGTATTTTCATTGGTGAGACCTTGTTCTGCCAAGGAACAAGGAAGATCCATGCAACCTTTACTTTTTCTTCCCGTTATAAAATCACTGTGAAAGCAAAGCAAAAAAAGTTTTCCTTGCAACGAACTACACAGCTTTTATTTTGTTAGCAAGTTGTCTACTACTCAGCTCAGACAGCATAACAGTGTAATAATTTAAAACTGTATTCTGCAGCTATTCCAGTGGGTAGTTTTGATATGCCACATTAAGATTTAATTTATGGAAGGATGTATAGGTATATAGGCTTGTTTTCTTCAGTTTGTGTCTGGGAAAAAAGATAACAGAAAGATGGTTGGAAGTAGGAAAAAACCAATACTCACGTGTGCTGGATTTTTATTCTTATCTATGCCTGCACCCCAAATTTAGTAATACAGTAATCCCAGATTCTTTATACAAGCCTATTGAAATGTCCTTTTCCTCTCTTTCAGGTTTATAAGTATGCTCATATGTATACATGAAAAATAATATAATCACAGAAAAACATGAACAAATTTTCCAAACTTTCAGCTTTTAACAGCACTGGGAATTATTCACTTCTTTTAATGGTTACTTTTTCTCTATTTCTTTTATTTAAATATCTTCTGCTGCACTTTATTTTCCAGTCGCATATCTCAGCCTTTTAGTTTGTTTTTTGTTTTAACAGCCTCTTCAAGCAATTAGTATACACCTTGCCTACCCTTCAAAAGCAGAATGACAAAATGTAACAGTTTTATTCCCATCTATTTTTTCACAGCTCTGTTTGAAGACACCAGCCCTGATTTACTACAGTGTGTAGGCTCTTATGCCTATTCAGCTAAAAAACTTGGGAATTAACATAGGCATTAAATAACATCTACGTGTTTTGTATCTGGCTGGGTGTAGGCAGCAGAAAGGTGAACAGTTCCTGTTTGTATAGTGCTTTTTGTATTTGCATAATTGTAATATAAAAAATGACAGTAACAGCAAAACCTGTTGGTTTATGAAATAAACCGAAATATTCTAAAAATATAGTATGCCAAGGCATAACCTACCATCTGTAGGCTTTTTTTAGTCTAGCTGCTAGTCTAGTCTGAACACTACAGAGATGGGTTGCATTGACATCCATGGCTTGAAATCAGCTTCTTTGTAGATTATGACTTTCAGAGTTATGATGACTATCAATTGATTACATCCTGCTTGCTCAATACTGAGTATTGTGCTCAGGAATAAATAATTTATGCAAATAGTACCATCAGGAGGAACCAATACTATAATTTTTTTTTTACCTTCAGGAATGACTTGTTTTACAAGTTCCCTCAAAGTGTGTATTTGTACACAAATGTTTACACATCGAAAAGCACAGTGAGAAACATCTTTCTGTATAAGGAAAGCCACTACCAAAATGAATGAAATTCAATCTTGACATTTCTGACAGTCAGAGCAGGATTCAGTTCTCTCACATTTTTATCCCATAATGACCTGCCATCATTGTTCTTCCAAGACTGTCAACAAAAATGATCCCCTTTGAAAAAATGGCTTGAATATGTGAAGTACCTATTTAGACATCCCATGCCCCTGAGGCACTTGAAATTTGTGATTTCTTGTCATAGGCTTTTTAAAGGAAGCAAACCCTCCACTGCAGTGTGTTGACTCTGCCAACAGCACCATGGCAAGGAAATATTAAGTTTTTTAATGATACTGTAAGGTTTAATTATGTAGTTGGCATGTGAAATCTGTAGTGACGGGTGAAGCAGGGAGGGAGAGGAGTGATTTTCTCTTGATATCCATGCTACAATCTACTGCTACTATGGAATTTCAGTAAAATTATTTGACAATAAAGAAGGCTAATGAATGTTCTAGAATCCACATAGCTAAAATTAATATTATGTCAAGTACTTCCCAGGACTGGATTATTAATAACCTTCTAAGTGACAATAACTTTCTAAAACCCTTTTTGTTCTCAAGGTCACTCAGAACTCATTTTTATCATTATTTTTTTAATAAGACCAAAAATTCAGTTAATGAAATCTAAGCTAAGAGATGAAGAAATTTCATAATTATCTTTGTCTCGTCAACTTTTTCCAACACAACATGGTACTTACTTGATTTCACCCTTTTTTAGAAGCCTTGTTTCTCTCCTTCAGCTGTTTCTGAGAGTGCTCTAAGTCACAACAGATGTAAATCTACAAATCCTTCCTCCTAAATATTTTGTATTCTATTTTTTAACAGGACAATTTGTAATTTATTGTAGGTTGATCACATAAATCTTGTCAAAGGAAACTATTTTTGACCTCATAAGCAAGAAAGTCAAGTCTCTGGAGTCATTAAGGATGATTCAGTACTGCTGAATTTACTACAGTTTTTTAGGTTCTTCTTCCATGTGTCCCTCTGGGTCCTCATACATTTCACCTGTGTCAAATATGGTGCAGACCAATTTTTTTTTTTTTTTTTTTGGTAAACCAAAAATAATTATTGTAATAATAATTTCAAAAATAAGGGGTTTTTACTTATGGTAAATTTTTGAGTTTGAAGAAATAGCACCTCTGAGACTGCCTGCTCAAGTTGTGCTCTACAACAATTGAACTGATAATTATTTAACCTAATCAATCTTCTCTTTGCTCTGAAAGATTTGCTTAAGGCCATTGTTTCTGATGGGATAGTAAAGTCAGTGTTCATTAATCTAGTTTGCTATAAAAATTTCTTTGCACCTATTTTCACATCTATTTCATGAGAAAAGTAACTTTAATGCTTTGGAGAGTCTGATCTCTCAAGGCACAGATATCAGAGTGATTTGTAAAGTGGAACAGACAAATTAATACATTTCAACCTTGACAGATACTGAGTTTGTACCAACATACTGTTCTTGGCATATGGCCACCCCAACCATTCTATTAATCCATTTCCAGGAATTATTCTTGTTTCAAAACTAAAATCTATTTTTAGTACATTACTATACTTCAGCTCTCTTACAAAAGAACAAAAATGTCATATTTATGTACCAGCATCTGCACTTTAAAATAGAAAATAAAAATTGAATACAATAAAGCAAATAATATTCCATAGGTCTCACTGAAATGTAAATTTAATTGAAAAAAGTATAATATTCATGTTGTTTCTTCCACAGTTGGAACAGGAATTCTCCATGAGATAAGACTACCAAAAAAGAGTGTCTCTTACATGTAAACTCTACTGATATATTGGGGGCTCCTTTATGCAATGTTAGTTTTATAGAATGTATACAATTTGAAAATGTCATGCTATAGCTAGAAGGCAACATATCCTGAGATGTGGTCTGAGAATAAGTTGTCCTCAGGTTGGCATGTAACAGGTTATGACAAACCTTCTCAGTGTCCTGGAAGGACAGACCATTTCCTGGCTGGAATATTCTCTGTATTAAAACCTGATTTATTACAACTTAGTATATATACTTTTTCCCTTATCTTCACTTATCCTGTCTCATCCTATATCATTGACTCCAAGAGACATTAGCAATACATTTTCATATTGCACATTTCAGTTAAGTATGCTTTTTTGTGGCCTTCCCTGGGAAAATTATTTTAGATTAATTTATAGCTTTTTTCTGGTGGTATTCCTGACTCTAGGTTAAAAATAAAACAACATTGTTTACAACCTCACTAATACAATATTTTAAATTGTTTCCTGTCTAGAGATTAGACATCCTTTATTGTAGCGTTCTAGGATTTATTTACCCATCTGACACAGGGAACAGTGTATGTTGATGTATATGATGTATGATTCTGTTGTATGGGGACTCAAACCAAGAGTAATTTTAACCATCTGAAAACCATACTAACTTCCAAAAAATGTGCTGTCAGTAATGTCTTACGCCCTTTAGCAAACAGTTTATTAATCTATTGGTCTATGCATTATGGATGCATATTGATGGACTGGTGTGTGGAGGGCATCACATACTAGAGCTGATAAGAAACCCTGATCTGTATCATACAAGGATGAAGCCACTTCATAACAAGGAGTTGCATCACTATATGTTTTTTTCTAAAATATATATTTTAAGTGGAGATTGCCTGTTATTTCTTCTTCTGCATGTCTTTTGTTTTCTTAAGATTTTATAGTTCAGTGTTTTGCTTATAGATGCTTTTAACTGCAGTTCTCCCTGGTTTTCACATTTTGAACAGTTGCTTCCATTATAGCTAGAAGAGGTGCATTCTCCCTTTTACTTACTACTCAGTGTATTTGTGATGTATTTTGTTGCTATCTGACTGGTTTAGGCAAAGAAAATTGTAAATAAATGTTTGTCCTTAGTATATTAACACATGAACAGCAATGTTTGTGATATTTGAGTGTGATTAGCTCTTGAAAAATTCATCAAATATATTGAGATCTGCTTCGCTTGTTAAAAATTCATAAAAAGTTTTGAAGGGTGAAAATGGTTTGACAAGTAGGCAGGCCACAAAGAAACTGACACATCAAGGGAGGAAGATCAAACAGGAATAGAGCAGCATATTCATACTGGAGGCTGAGAGCCTGGCTGCACTCCAAGGAGGTTGAAAGAACAAGTAGACATGAAATATAGAGAAAGAATAGAGACAGGAATCTCAAGGTGGGGAAATGAAAGACCATTTGACATTCAAAAAGGATTTTTTAAACATCTTTGACATGCAGTCAATAAATTCACCTCTGCTTTGCTTATTTAACTAGAGGCAAAAGTTTTCTTATAATGGAAATGTACACTGCATGAAATTTTCAGGAAATTATCTCGTATTTAGGAAGGGAATACTCAAGGGCTTTGGAAAGAGTCTCAAAATAATCATTGTGGCTTTGATGTGGGGTTGTGAGTCAAACAGGCTCTGCAGTGAAGTCATCCCTGTTACCTGATAGCTGTGATTTAACCTTAAACCTTAATGATTTATGTTTACTACACTAAACATGAACTGTATCCTTCAAAGCCTGCCTATTAAAAGATCCCATTATTTTTATTGTAAGTATTTTATTAAAGGTGCTGTCATATTTATACAAGAAGTCTATTGGTTGTGTGTGTATGGATATTCCTAAATTTGAAATGACTGGGAAATGAAAAAGGAAATGTTTCATTAGTTACATTATATTTATTTCCTTTGTATTAAGCAAGCATTTAGCACCATGTCATAAAAGAGCTATCTATGTAAGTGTCAACCTGAAATATGTTTAATGGTGTTTAACAATGCTCTAGTCAATGGCTGTACTTGCCAACCTACAGGGACACTCATCCATTCATAACATTTACACATTTATGGTACGTGAATAGGACAGAAAATGGGTCTTTTGCCTTCCACACTTCCACATATCTGTTATGCAATTGATGCCATCCATCAAGGAATTTCAAAGGGCAATTGGTAAAAGAAAACATAAGACATTCATCTCAAGAGGCCTGCTTCTGTTTTATTAGATTCTGCCTAGGTTTTTCTCATGCTTTGAAGCGGAGGTAGCAGCAAGGGATCAAGCAGTAAAAGCCTTTTAAAACTTCAGCCTCCTCTCCAGCTGGGTTTTGAATCAATTCTTTTTTCACTGGGCCAGCAGTGGTGCTGTATGAGTGTGGAGCACTGCAGTATTAAAAACTTGATAAAACTTAGCTCGGTCTTTCTTGTTCCAGGGAAATTTATGGGACAACACAGAAGACAAAGCACCAGTGAGGTTACAAATGTCAGAATACTTAGTTTGTTTTGCTTTGAAGAATTTAAGGTGGGAATCTGGAAGAATATTCCAATATTTTACTCTTGAAGGTGAATTTTCCCCATTTTTTTTTTGAGCTTCTCATGCATTAGTGACTATGTCCATCTGTACTGGGCAATTCTCGATGTGTGCACTAGGATGGGAATAAATAATTTCATCCACTGGATAAGTCTGAGAATCGTGTTATGAAAAGTTTTTGAAGCTCATTTCTGTGGAAGATCTAAACGAGACAGAAAATTTACAAGACCCTCACCAATTTGAAACGAGGCATTATAATTTTGTCTTTTCTCTTTTAAATCTCCCAGGTACTGCTAGAGAAAACAAGGCAGCCTGCAGTCCCAGAAGCTATTTACAGAAGAAATGTACTCTGTGGTTCTGACAATAACAAAACAACAACAAAACATCTCAAAATAGTTTAAGAAATCTGCTTTTGTGTATCGTGTCTAAGTATTAGAATATGGGATCCTTCTAGTGTGCCTGTAGGGGCTCTGGGGTGTTTCTTTGCTTTCCGAAGGGGCTGCCTGGCTCCTGGAGGTGCAGGTGTGCTTTGTACCTTGGCTGAGCGGCCCAGCTGGGGCGGCTCCGAGGTCCGCTCAAGCCCGGCCGCCCCCAGGTGCAATTAATACCTTTTAATTAATTCAGTTAATTGCCTGCAGCTGGGGGGGGCGGGGAACCCGAGCCTTACAACCCGGGGTGAGGAACGGGGCTGCTGTGACCGAGAGCTGGGGCTGCTCCTGTTCGCCGTTCTTCACACACTCAGGTAAATTGTTTTTGTTGGCCATAGGGGCTCAGTTTTAGTCCTAGTGAGGAGTAATTCCCCATAGCCGTCGGGTCCCATCGCCTGGGCTCTCGGCTTGGCCGCTCCGACTGCGGGCCATGCCTTCACAGCTCCGCGGGGCTCTGCCCTCGCTGACTTCGCTCACCTCTCTGCGGTTCTCGGCTTTTCTCAGTGTCATGGTTTTTATGTTATACATCTACGTATGTATGTATAAAAGTATAAATACCCGAGAATATATATATATATTTTCACACGCACATATAGGTTCTCAGGGTTTTATAAACGTGGGGACACTGTTCCTGCTCGATGCCCGCAGGAAGGCAGCGATCTCCCCGGGGTCCGGGCATGCCGTGCTCCTGTGCCCGCTCCAGCCGCTCCTGCCGCCAGCACCGGCCTGCCCGAGCCCTTGACGTGTCTTAATGGCTCTTCACGTCCTTATTCCGGCACGACAATGGCTGCTGTGCCTGGACATTATCTCCCTGGTCGTTACCATTCCCGTCTTTTCTGCGCTTTTTATCCTAAACAGGTTTTTCCGGCAGATCACCTCTGCTAATGTGTCGCTGGGAGCCGCTCGGGAGAGCGAGTCCCGGGAGGTTAGCAGAACCCTCCCGAGTCCTTTTCTTGCAATTAACTGAGCTGTGTGCCAGGTTTCCATTAGAACACGATAATTGGGAAGCCGAGGTATTGTAGGGTGTTGCAATATTTTCATAGTTTCTGATTTATTTTTCCTCTGGAGGAGTGGTCCTGTTGTGTAGGTCATTTCTGGCTGGCATGACAGAAGCTGTGCTCCAGTGAAGTGATTTACCACAGCTACAACCATGTGTGTAATGTACTACCAGCCTCTTTGTCACGTATGCTACATGTCATGAAATATTATTGTCTAATGCTTAATATACCAGTGCACAGCAGGAGGTAATATCAGATTAATTACTGTGGTCGTGTATATAAATCATGGCTTCGAAGCTGCAGTTGCTCAAGTTCATATGCTGCTTTATACTCTGCTTTTAAGGGTATCAGGTGAGCTGCTGCCTGCACTGCTCATGTTAGCTGCTTTCCTTAAAGAGCAAGTATTTGCATATCCCAACTTTACTAAAGCTTCCCATCTTTGGGATTAAAAAAAAAGTATAAGCTTGTTATAGAAAAATATATTGTTAGGCTACTGCAAAGCTGAAAACAAGGCTACTATTAAAATGCAGTTATGGGAGCTCACGTGTTGGGGTGACTGTGCAGTGTGTGGTGGTGGTCTCCTCTTCCAGCAAGTTTCAGTTCTCACTGTTACAGCCCTCTGCTGCTGCATTTGGAAGACTTTTTATTCTAGTTTCCTTCTCCATAATCTGCATCTGACCTGCACTTCAAATTCTTGATGAATGCTTTGTGTTCAGCTCTCCTTTTCCAACAGCAGGTTCTAGTTGTTAGAATCTGTTTTTCCTACCAAAGGTGTTGAGATAAGTATCTCCTACTGCAATTCCTTAGGTTCCTTTTTCGTTTTTCCATTCCTAAAGACTTTGAACAAAGCTGCCTGTAAGCTGTGAGCTTCAAAACACCATTATATCCCTTCCTCCCTTGTTTTACCCCTTCAAGAACTGCATTAATATTCCAAACTTTCTAGTACTCCTTTGATACTGGGTTTAGACTACTAAAAAGGGACAGATAATGGGATTTAGGTCTTAGCTAGTGTCTGCTAAAAAATCAGTATGGAACTTTTCACTGGAGAAGGAGGAATGTTTTGGATGTGAGAGGGAAGTCAGGCCCTTTGCTTCTTGCTTTTTTGCATTTGTTAGCTGGTCCCAGGGATGTGCTAGAAATTGATACACCTGTCAGTTTGCTTCTTAATAGAGTTTCTATTTTGTTACCAATCACACAAGACTAGCATATTTAGAAGAATTTACATGTATAACATGCATTTCACATTTGATGCAGGGACTGTTGTGGCGCTCTACTCACAGCTTCCTCCTGCTAACAAATTTCAATGTGTTTTCACATGGGCTGTTACCCAAACAGGAAATTGCAGGTATCCCTACCTAACCTTGTGCTTAGCCTTGCAAGTAGCAAACACTTGTGAGTCAGTGTTTGGTTAAATCTAGTCACAACATGTACAGTACATGTAGACTTTCAGGAAAACCTCAGTGAGAAAAGAAGGGATGAAAGTTTCATACTGCAGCAGGCAAGATTTTGGCCATTCTGTGATCTGTGTGTTCATGCTTAACCACTTCCCTTCATCTGTTTGCCACTCATCTTCATCCTCATAACTTTTGCTTTGTTCTGGTTTTTGTTTTGCTTTTCCTTTGTTGTCCTTTTTAAAAAAAAAACATTTATGCTGCTTTTAAAATTTATATGACCAAAACATGACCTGGTCTGTAACTATCAGTGGCTCCTTTAGATGAAGATTTAAAAAGTAATAACGTCCTGTGTGTATTATGAGAATTTTCTCTCTGTTGAGGTTCATATGGCCAAGGCCATTAATACCAGAACTATTTTTCTTTTCAGATTTGGTAAGATCATATCTGAATTTTGCCAAATCAAGTTTGCTTATTTCAGAAATTTTTGTGCAATGATTACCTAGAATTTAGATGGTATGAACCATCAGACTCAGTGCAGATTTTTTTGTTGTTGTTGAGTTCATAAAACAATGTGTCATCATATTGAGGACAGAATTAAGCCATTTGTGCAGTCAATATCAATGACATAATATATTCAGGGGAAAGTTGAAGGACATCACCAGTCAAGAGGAAGAGTAGGATGGGAGCTGACTCCTCATACATGGAGCTAGAACTTCTCCTTAAGTTTTTAATAATAAACTACCTGTTTCTATGAATTTAAACTCTTTTAACACTGAAATAGAAGCTTCACAAATGTCAAAACTGAGCATCTTTGTAGGAGATAGTTCTTTATTCTTGAACAAATAAAAGGGTAAAACAAACCTTATAATGGTTGTTGAGCATGGTTTGATTCAGACTCAGGCCTGTGATTTCTTTTGGCTGGTTTACAGGGATTTCTACAGTGTGTTCAAGGAAGAATGGTCACACTCTCTCTTGGAATTATTTGCAGTTAAAAAATACTGGGACCACTTTAAGGGTCCTGTGGGATCCTTCAGGTATACATTTGATTTTCCACTGTTACCTGTGTATTTCTTGATGAGGCTTGTGAAACTCCTCCCTGAGAGAGGAGCAACGGGTTAATGGCACAACCTGATTCAAACTGGCTTGTCTGAAGTCCGTGTGACTTTCCATACAAAAGCAGGGTGTGCATAACTACTGTATTAGCCAGGATAAGTTTTGCAGAGTTTTTTTGGCATCTCACGTGAACAGAACAGATGACAGCAGAACAGCTTGTTCTTCTCTTTTTTTTCAATGAATAATAAAGTGTTAAAGTTTTATACTCTTTAAAACAAATTCAGGAAAAAATGACATTAGAGGTTTTGAAAGTTAGAACTGGTTGTGATGTTTCAGTTCTGAGCCGTGTAAGATATATGATGTATATGATAAAGTATTCTGGTGTTTATTTGTGGGGAGCTAATCCTGGCTCTCCAGTATGAGGATTCACTGGTATTTTGTGCTTAGGATATTTCATGTTTTAATGCTTGCCTTTGGCCTTAACTTCTGTAACCCTACATATCAGCATGCCAATATGAGAGACCTTTGCATACTGGAATTTACCTTGCTGTTTTGATAATTATTTTTATGTAAAACTATTCTAACTTTTCTCTCAAATGGGATTTTTCTTACCCCACCCCATACTTAGGAAAAAATACCTTGATGAGAATGCAAAACTATTGCTTCAGGAAGGATTGTTATGTTAATAACTTAAAACCACCCATTATTTCTTGCTGGTATAAGCTACCAATTTAACTTTCCAGTTCTGAATCCAAATGAACTACTTGGTGCCTTGAAGCCTTTTATTCTGGAAATAAGTTTTTTTTTTTTCACAGGATGGTGTTTGGTACTTTTGTGGAAATTTGTGTTTAACTCAGTTTTGGATTTTTTGAGATACAGCCCCTCTCTTGTTTGTTGTGGCCTTTTCTGTTTCATGGAGTTTGCTTTCTTCCCGTTTTCCACTCCTCAGGTGAAAGTGTCTGTTTTCCACCTCTGATGCTTCATTCCAGCATTGCTGATTACTGGAGTTATTTCATCTATCAATATGCACCATATCTATAATATCCCTCAGACTGGGGCTGGCACCTCTGAATTTTTTTGTCCTCCTGCTGATGACTTTGTCCTTGTAATGATGTTGCTTGATTTACTATTGTTATCTCTTGTTCAGGCTTCAAACTCTATTTCAAAACTGTCTTCTTTTCTTTGAGCTCAGGAAATGGCTGTTTTGGGGAGTTTGTGTCTTTTTACAGGATAGGCTGTAAAATTAATATGCCTCATCTGTAATCAGTGCAGTGAAGTGAGTTTTTTGGGTTTAGTGGTTTTAGATTTCTGTAAAATGTCATTTTTCTGAACATAAGTGTTTCTATAGCATGCTAACAATTTACACTTGTGTAGAAAGAGTCAGTCCAGGGTGGCCTTGTGTGTCTAATTGTGAATGTTCATGCATGGAGAGAAAGGTCAGCTGTTCTTGTCTCATCAAAATGTAGTAGTTGATATTGCACTGTTAGTAGGTGCCACTAAACCGTGCCAGTAATAACAAGATGAAGAACAGTAATTTCTTCTGTAGAGCAAGCAGAATAATTCGACTTGACTCTACCATATATGTCTGTGTTAGCAGAGTGCAAGCACTTCCTGAGGATAGCTGATGATAACTGCAGATGTGCAGCTGCTGAGGAATAAACTTTCTTTAAGGATAGAAGAGCAAAACTGGAATTCATGGAGGTGAAATGCTCTTCCTCAGTCTGTTGGATGTGTTCAGAACATATTTTTTACTCATTCAAGTTCCTTTAGCTTGGCATTGGAGGCAGCTTTATTTTCTTAATACTACTCTTGAGATTAAAGAAATACTATTCTTTTAGGGAGTTCTTTTTTTATACCTTAGTGGTGCAGCATTAGAAGTTTTGCCTATGCACTTAAATAATGCAAAAGCAAAGTTATGCTCGTGCTTTGCTTCTCCCTAAATTCTTCTCTGCCTGCTTGAGATCTGTTAAAAAAATGTGCAAATGGGGCACATCCAGGATTTTTTAATGATAAGAATGTCATAGAAGCAAGTCTGTTATTTAAGTGATAAAAATTATGAATCAATCATAATTTACTTAATATTTGAAAGAAAAGCCTTAGTGCTAGCGTGTAATTCAGCAAAAATCTGTTATCTCAGTTTGAGAGCTGATGTCTTTTTTGTGAAGAATGTTCTTTAAAATATTTATCTAGTGCTTAAAAAACTTCAGCTTTCCTGGCCTATGAAATGCATGCTTTTGCTCTAAATACCCCAGTGTAAATACCCATGGGACCAGAGAATGTTTTGAGTTGGAATGGACCTTAAGGTCACCCAGTTTCCACCTGCCCCGTGATGGGCAGGGACACCTTCCAGTGCATCAGGCTGCTCCGGGTCCCATCCAGCCTGGCCTTGCACACTCCAGGGATGGAACAGCCACAGCTTCTCTGGGCAACCTGTGCCAGGGCCTCACCACCCTCACAGTAAAGAATTCCTTCCTAATGTCCCATCTAGACCTACTTCCTCTCAGTTTAAGGTTATTTCCTCTTGTCCTATCACTCCATGTCCTTGTAAAAACCTCTTTCCAGGTCTCTTGTCAGTTCCCTTGCTGAAAGGTGCTAGGAGCTTCTCCTAGGAGACTTCAGAGGTCTATTTTACCTCAGACTAAACAACCCCATTTCTCTCAGCCTGTCTTCCTAGGAGAGATGCTTCATCCCTCTGAGTATTCCTGTGGTGTCTTCTGGCCTTTGCACTGGGGGCTCCAGAGCTGTACTCCAGGTGGGGTTTCCTGATGGCCTCAGAGGTCTTCTCCAGCCTTAGTGATTCTGTGACCCTCTTGTTCAATGTGAGGAAGAAGAAATACATCACTGCTGGGAAGACAATGGCTCTGGAAAGGGAGGATGCATTTTAAATGAATACAAATAAACATTTATTGGATGCCAGGAGTCTTTGCTCTTCTGTGTTTGGTAGGTATTACTAAAACATCAGAATGACGTAACTTTGTCACAGGGTCATTGTTGGAATTAGGATGTGAAGGTTGAAAATAATTTTGAGTTCTAAAAATTACTTCATACAGTATTTTTAGTGTTTCCAGTGCTTATGTTTGGCATATTTACAAGGAATTAGACTGAGTAAGAAACGAAAATCGAGACCTTCCAAAAAGCAAAAGCAGGGCTAACAGCTGCACTTGGAGGGAGTCACGTCCTAGGATAGTCCTGATTGCACTTTTGGGGATGGAAATAGACCTGGAAGTGGTTGATTAGGGACAGATGACAGAGCTGGTCCAGGACAGAAAAGATCAGACAAAATTACCTAAGAATATAAAAATTTTAATTGCCAGGGGAAGCAGCACTGTTTCTCTGAGTAATTGCTCTTTGGTCACTAAGCAGTATTACCAATTATCCTGCACCAGGGGGTATGCAGATTACTTTTGTTTGTCTTTGGAATTAGGTGAAGGTACTAACAGCAAAGACAACCTTTGTGTTGGAAACAATAATACTCTTTCCTCATGACCTTCCTTCATCAATGATTCACACACCCCATACCTCACACATCACTGTAACTTCTGCTTTTTCATCAGCTTTTCATAATTTGTTACAGTGGACAATCAACAACTCAAATTCTCATCCATAAGACAAAGTTACATCAGCTCATGAACAGAAGTAGCTTACTCAGCATTTTGTTTTAGAAGTGTCATTGGCACCAAGATAGTGTGAATATACTTGAAAAACTCAAGGTCTCCTATATTATTTAGTTTTCCTTATCCCTCAAAGTGTTAGAATTTTACAAGCACAAAGCACTTGTCTAAACAAATGTCCTGTGCTTTCAACATGATCTGAAAAAATGACTGGCAAAACTCATTTACCTTTTAAGCTGAGGACTAGTTAGGGAATGAAAGAAGTGTTTTTCACTGTCAGTATTTACAGGTTTTTAAATGCACTAGGGGTAATTATTCTCCTCTCAGTAGATATTAAGTGTGAATAAGTGGCAAGTAAGACAAAGTAAAACGTTTGTGTGGAGCCAAGCCAAAAGTGTGTGTCTATTTATAATCTTTAGCCTTCTGCTCTGCACAGCTAACTGTTGTCTTTTCTGCAGAGAGTAAACTTGTGTCACTTTAGGGGTCTGTCCAAGGCTCTTGCAGGATAATTCTAATGGCTGGATTTCTTTTTTTCACAGAGCAATTGCTGTAGCTTTTCAGTTCTGCAGTTACAAAAGAAACATCATATTGTATACTGGGAAAGCATACTGTGTTTATAAAAGTACAATGCTGTAACTTCAAAGCTATCTTTCAATGTCCTTGGAATTTTCTTTTATCACGTTTTCTTATTCTTTGCGCTGGAAATTCTACAGTATGTCTTAAAGACATTTTATATCATAATTCTCTTCTGTTAAGAGAGATATTTGGACTCATTTATAGTTAGGTGACAGTCAGCAGTCGGTGAACACGGTAATACCACTAACCCAATGTCACTACAGATATAATCCTCATGGGCTCATGAGAGACAGGTTGAGCCTTTAGAAGTGTTTTACAAAGAATGATTTAGTTTATTGTGTAAATAAATGGGTAACAACAGTTGAGATTGTAATAAATAATGAAAAAAATCACTGCTACAGAGATCTGTATCATCTGGTGCATCATTTTGCTGCAGTTATGTGCTGTGTTATTGGCATTTTTTCAGTTTTGAGAGTTCTTTATTTTAGGTCAACGACCATGTCACTCTGTCTCAGTCAGTGGTTAGCCAGTCAATTTTTACAGCAAAAAAAATGATTACCCACACCAGAGGTCAAGAGTACAGAAGTATTATAGATCACGTTGCCCTGTCCTAATCAATTGACCTGTATTAGGCAATTCAAGGTTGTAATAATACTTATAGATGTAAAGAAAGTAGAATTTTGGGCTTAAGCTGCATAACTGGGATGGATTACTCTGTGTTTAATTCAGGAGTATCAAGAATGTGTAAGTAGACTGCCACAGTGCCTTACTGTAGACTGTAATTGCACAAAGGTATTGGCCAAAGACTGATAGTCCTGCCAATACATCAGTTTGTCACCACTGAAACTCCCACTAATCTGCACTGGCAGGAATCAGGGGGAATATGACCCGTGTTTCTTGCTTGTTTAAGGAGTCTGTTACTCGAGTGCACTTAGCTACTCTGATGCTGATGCACAATAAGAACTACTATTATATTTTGTTCTATTATTCCTTGAAATATTGTAAGGATATTGATTGTTTCCATTGTTCTGATCTTTAAGAACCAGGTTTCAATAGGTTTCAAAGAACTCTCTAAATTTTTTTCATCTCCTTACGTGGACAAGCTTTGTAGCACTTGGTTACTTGACTTTTGTGCATAAAAGTCTTTTAAAAAATACAAAATAGAAGTTTCATTTTTAAGAATATTCACTTTTTTCATGATCCTTTGTTTCACTGTTTTAATAGAGTCTATGCAGCACTGTTTATCTCTTGCAGCTGACTCTTACAGATAGCTTGCTGCAGACGTGTAGATTATCTAATCTTTTCCCTGCTAGCATTTTCATACAGATTTTTATGTCACAGCAAAGTCTGACTTGGATTCAAATCTAGTAATTACCAGAGTCAAGAAAGTCATCAGCTAACTGTCAGTTTTACATATGTGTTTGCTGAGGCTCACTTTCAAAATGAAAATCACATTCTTTCCCCGATATCCTGCTTGATAGTAATTTGCAGAGAATTAAAAGTAGATGCCCTGTTTAGAAATGAAGTAGCTCCAACGTCTGTCTTGGCTTTACAGACCAACATGCACATGAAGATTGTTTAAGCAGACAGAACAATTTGGGTACATGTCACTTCTTTTGAATGGGTAAATTTTAAAAGATCTAATTAATTATAACCACAACATGATATTTTTTTTTCTTAAAATACTCGTTATTCACATCTTAAACTGATACTGACTCCAATCTCTTGCCCAGTCTGCTGTTACCCAGTGATCCCCTTAATTCTGTTGCTTAGTCAGGTGTTTTCTCCCAGTGTGTACTTTAAATCAAATATATAGCATGTAGTCTTGCTCATATCTGTAGTATCTTTGCTGAAAATATTTGAGATGTTGTTTATTTTATCCTCTTCTTTCCCCTGAAAGGTGACACCTATGAAAATTAAAGGTGATACCAGCTTAGGCTTTTCATGGGATGTTGGAAGTGTGCCAAGGGAGGTAACAAAAAAAATGGCCAAGCTGCCATTTACCCTGCTCTTTGTTGCCAGCTGTGTCTCTGGGTTTCAGTATCCATCAGAAAAAGCAAATCCCTCCCCAACACCTACTTCATGTGCAAGCAATGGATAAGTTTGCTGATATGGGTTTCCTATGGTAGGCATGTACCTTAAAATATAATTTTGAATTGTATGAGAAATGTATTAAAGGGGAATAATTACTTGTGGAATCAGCAACAGCCTTAAACCTAAATCTGCCATAATGCAGACCAGCCCAGTTTTCTTGGTTTGGGTTTCCTTCGACATGGTCTGGAGATAAAGTGATAATTATGAATCCATCTCTCTTTGGGGAGGGTAATGTCATGTTCCTTTGAAATAATGAAACTTTCTTCTATAACTGCAGTTATACTGTAAGCAGATATTATTTCTGTCTATCATTTGTTCTCTTTCCTCCTGTGAACAGCATGTGAAGACTCTGAATCTACCAGCAAAAAGTAGATTAGACTTTTATTCCTTGTTATAATATTCAGCCATTGTTCTTCCTTTTGTTGATTATGGTGGGTTATGGGGTTTTTTTGGGTACTGTGAAGGATTGCAGTATACCTTCAGGCCACCAGTGAAATTGGATAATTTAATTACCAATGAATGCTTTTGGTCACTTGGATTATTTAGATCTTTTGCTTACTGTACAGGTGTAAACATAAAAGCTTCTAACGTGACATTCCTACAAAATATGGTCTGGTTTAAGTAATATTTTCAAGAATTGTAGATGATTCTTTTCTATTCATGTTTTTTTTTGGTGGGTTTTTTTCTTTCTTTTTTTTTTTTTTTTGAAAGAGTTAAAACACAATCATGCAGGCAAACGCAGAGTATGCTGGCGTGTACGTAAGGAACCCGTTTACTGAGTCACTGTCATTTTAACAGCAGGGACCTTGACTCCCTGAGGTGTCTCTAAAGCATTTCAGGCTCACTGAGTCAGGACTAAATAACACCCAGCTGGGTAAGAACAAATACCTGTCAGATAATCCAGCTAATAGCTGGTTTAGTTATCAGTGCTCTTCTCTACCTGCTTCCTCTCTTGCCTTTCTAAATGTATGATGCATTTCCTACAACATCATGTTTAAGAGCTTCAATAACCCCATAATGGCAGCTGATGGAGACCTTTTATATGTTGATTCCTTTTTTCCTTGGTTTTGGAAAGATGGCAAAAGTTTGCATGATGACATCTTGATTCGAATGTCTCTTTTTGTGTTCAGATGTATTTCAGCTGGGTTTTCCCCTCTTTGGAAGTGTTAGTCACTGTTAGTAATTGCCTCTGGAATCCACAAAATCTTTTTCCCCAGTGAGAATACAACTCTGAGAAGTGAGTTCTTCTGCGAGTGGGCTGGTTCCCTAAATACAGCTTTACATTGTTACCTTTGCGGTCAGTGATACAAAGGCTGGCCAGGGAAAGCTGTAGAGTATGAGCAGCACCAGACTGCTAAGCCTACATTTGTTATCTAGTGACTCTGTATCCTTGCCCTGGAAACTGGCCTAGCAGTTTATGATCATCTTCTTTTTACAGTGGTTCCAAGTATGTTTCCTTGTTCTCTAGATATACAGGCAGCTCTAATTCTGGTACTTGCTAAGTATTGAGTTAGTTTGTAATCTTCCTGCAGTCCTAGAATAGTTCTGCGTAATGCATATTTCTATTTTAATTCACTATATTTTACTTCCTGCTCTATCTGGGTGCAACATGGTACTGTCAGCTTTGACAGTTTGATCCTCAGTGTTGCTGTAAAGCTCATCACTCTTAGCTAATCCGATTGCTTAATTAGCTGAATATTATTAACCTCGTAAATTCCCACAGAGGTTTTCCAGTTACAAACTGTCCAGTGTAAGTGTACTTTGGAAAATGGGCTATTTTTCAGTCTGTCTTATCAAAATTTTATCTAGGCTGAAAATCTGTCGAGGTTCAGTCTGAGTCAAATGAGCACGGTTAATGCTTAGGCTTGGCTATTTCTCTGCCCTGTTATGCTGGCATGTGGCATGCAGTCCTTGCATTTGGTGTCTGGTTTGCAGTGCAGGGAGTGCCTTTGAGAAAACCGCAGCAAATGCATGCAGGCATTGAAGGGAAGGAACACCTTACTGTGATCCCGTAGAAATCCTCTGGGAAGTGAGAAGGTGGCATTAATGGGTTCCAAGAGAATGATCAAACCATATTGCTGTGCTGGCAGAAAGGAGATGGCAGTAGGGAGAGCTGATGGTGGGTGTAAGTTAAAAGGCATCATGTGACACTTGACAGAGTGGCAGGCATATGTTGCAGCTGATGGAAGCAGGGAGAGGAAAAAGCAGTCAGGAATCCATTGTGGGCTCATCATATGCCGTGGGGCTGCACTGAAGTGCCTCATACACCTTCTCTGTGACTTTTCTGTTGTAGCTTCTCTTAGTTTCCCATCACAAGTGGTGCTTTGCCTTCCTTGGTGCTGTTCAGTCCTTCAGTCCCAACAAGTGTTCTGTGGCCTGGCCTCTTCACAGCTCAGTTCAATCAGGAGTTGTGCTAATCCTGTCCTTCTCTAATGCTTGCTGGTTATGTCCCTGCTCCTCAGAGGGCTTCAGGTGGGTCCTGTAGCTGGGTTCTCTCCCATATTTCTTCCTTTAAATACAAGTCTGTAAGTGTTGTTTTAGACTTGTGCTTTGCTTATTGAAATCTCTCTTTGAATTTAAATCCTCCTGAGAGACTTATTCTGTAGCAGCAATAATGCAGGAGAGAAAAAATGTCTCTGGCAAACTGAAATTTGATAGGCAATCCCTTGGGAAAATGTCTTATTAGTTCTTTTGGAATATAATTTTTCTTTACTGTGACAGAACTGTGAACTTAGAATTGGAAACAGAAGCAGAGTTTGTAGGACCTGGAAATTTCATTTCTTAAATTATACTGACAAAGGAAGCAGGGCTCAGTTTTCTGGGAGACAGTATTGTGAGCAGCTGCAAGCTGTTATTAACAAAAGGGCCTAAAATAATTATTAATAAAAGAGCCTGCAGGAAATAAAGCTGATAGGGCAAGTGGCTTTAATTTCCAGGATCAGGGGGAGTCTAATTGGGTAGTTTGGGCAAATCAGTCCAACAGTTATGCCTATGATCATATGTATCTAATTTGTAGACACTCTGATTCTTTGGAGTTGAATATTTTCCTCTGCTGGTATTAAAGAAAAAAGATTCATCTTGTAGGGGGAGGTCCAGGATGGCTGATTAGATGTTACAGGATGCTGTATGTCACTCTGCTCCAAGTCACATTCTAATAATATCAGCATATTAGGAGCTGTGAGCTTCAGTATTGTGGAATTTGGATGAAATATCTCTGACAATCTGACAGACAAGGTGACAGCTAATAAACACCTAATGCCAGGACAAGTCACCTGGCATCTGCTGAGGCTGGCTGGGTGTGCATGTGAACATTGACTCACATGTTAAGAGTTCCTGCTGATGCAAGCATATTGTATTGCTGTTTTATTTATGAAAATAAAAGAGGCCACGTTGCAGAAGACTGTGTTTAGCAAGTGATTACCTTGAACTCTCCTCAGTGGTACAAACTGAAGATATCTGCACTCCTGAAAAGGTACTAGTTAAAGACATTATGCACAAAGTGAGACATGAAGTTAATCTGGATCAAGGCTCTGGGCTCGTGTATTAGCCAGGCTTGGTGAGATGCAATTTTTAATTTTCTTTTTTAACATTTTTTGATATATTCTGTGACACATCCTCATTGATTTGTCATTTGCTATCTTCAGAATTTAAAGGCACATAGTGAATTGTAAGAAAAGAGTGTTGGAAGATGTCACTTAGATCAAACTTGATATTTCAGCAGTGAGTAATGCTCTACCACAACTTCATTTCCAAGTAAGAGGCTAGTGCACTGGCTACAGGCCACAGCTCTTTTGGGGTTGTGCCTGTGCTTTTAGTCGTGTTTAACTTGGTCCAGTTGTTGAGCTCTAGAAACAGAGAGCAGGATTGTGAAGAGGTGCACAGCTCTCTTACATAATAAACATGGAGAGCACAATCAGGGTTTGTGCAATGGAGAGGTGTTTGCTTCCCCAGTGCAGTGCCAGAAGGTGTCTTGCAGTGAAATGGTAACTGTGTTGTGTTGTGCTGTGCTGTGCCTTGGGGTGGTCAGAAGAAACAGCGTCATTTCCCTGCTGATACAGCTGCTTTGCACAGGAGTTTAATAGAGTGGAGGTGTCCTTCTGTCCCAGGATGATGTTGTATCATCATGCCTTCTTTGACTTTTGCTATGCAGTAACATAATTCTTCTTTTGTTTGGTCTTCTGGAGATGTTGGATTTTCTTGTTTTGCTACAAAAGGTTGTGTGGATTTATGATACATTGGGGGAAAAAAGTCAGGTGAATAATTTAAGTTTCTGATGGCTTTGTCACTAAGAATATGAGTTTGTGTTTGTTTAGTTAAGTATGATGGTTCAAGGTGATAATGAATCAGTAGTGCCTGGTCTGCAGTGGGGTAGAAACCCATGTATGTGGCTCTCATTTCACTCTCTATTACTATTAACCACAGAATAGCTTTGAAAGCTTCAATATCTTATTTTATTTTTTGTAATCTTACATCAAAGTCTACTTCCAGCTGTGCTAAGTAATACTTTGCTTTATCCAGATAAAAATTAGGTTTACTCATTGCCCTATTCTCTATTCTTTCTTGACCTCTTTGAATTTTAGTCAGTAGCAGAATTATTTCTACATGATGATAATGCTGTTGTCATTTTGTCATTGACTTATTAATTTCACTAAAAAACTGAAACACCTGAAACTGAATCTTTTGTACTAATTTTCATTTTAAAGCCTTGAAGTATTCCCACAGTTCTTTGCAGATAACTTGTAAAATGTTTATCTTCCAGAATGACTGCTTACAAAACCACCACTAAGGGGTGGGTTTGGGGGTCAGCTGCTGCATGGAAACACAGGTGGGCTCACAGGAATTCTCCACAGCCCCGTTAAAGCTGTTCTGGGGGCACAGAGCCCAGGGTGCCGTAGTTTGCAATATTGTGTAGGGTTTTTCAGGTTTGCAAAAGAAGTGTGAGTGCCCTGATAGCACTGGTGAACTGACTGTGCCCTGTGTGCCTTTGAAGCTGGTTGTTGGCTGGTGACTTGGGAACTCCTTCCAATGTAACTGAACATAAGCCTTCCTGGAACTCCCTGTGTCCCTGCAGTGTCCATTCAGGAGCTGGAATTTGCTCTAGTTTTTGGCCTGGATTCCCTGCGGATCTGTATAATTTTTAGGATTTCTCATTTCAGAGCATTGATAAATTAGACTTCTGAAATCATAGAACGTTTTTTGTGTGCAATAGACACTGTGCTTTGATAATTGTTATTTAATTTTTTTTTCGTCTTTGCACTTGGTGCTGCTGCTGATGAGCTCTAAGAAGCAGCCAAGAATAAGTTTGGAGAAACTACTTTCTAGCTCAGTACCAGAGACTGCAGGCATGTTGCCAGGCAGTGTGCTGTGAAATATTTGGGTGTTTCTGAGAGTTTTCCCACTTAGCACAGAGGGCTGCACACAGCAGTTGTGTTGTGGAGCTGCCCGGGGCATGCGCTGGCTGGAGCTGCCTGGGGCTGTTTGCTGTGTCCTGGGGCCTTTAGGGCTGCTGTGGCACAGCCCTGGGAGCTGCAGGAGGAGAGTGGGTGCCTGTGCCTGGGATCCAGTGGGAAGGAAGCAGAGTATGACAAGAAAATTTGTGTTTGAGGCTGATCAGGAAGAGTTGTTCCCCACCAGTTCCAGCTTAGGCCATTGGCCATTGGATGGCCTGGGGTGGGGAATGCATGAGGTTGCCTTTGCATAACACCCATGCCTGTGTAAGGCCTGATCTTACTAAAGAGTATGGAGCATAGCAACATCTGAATGTTGTTCAACTTCACCCATAATAAGCAATTGATTAACTTTAGAAACTCCTCTCTACTGAAGAATGTTGAGGAAATAAACTACTCACAGTGTTTACTCTTTGCATTTATCTAGTCTTTTGGTACAACAACCAGTAGTTTAACTGCATTATTTCATGTGATTAATGACCTAATAATTTTCTAGTTTCTAAAGAGATGCTTCTTCCACGTTACTATTTTTTACTTTACTTTTGTGAAATAAGCTTGCTGTAGTTTAAATTTTCTCAAACATCTTGCATTGAAATATAATAGTTATTAGAAGTTATCATTTCTACATTGTCCTTTCAGGCTTTATTGTGCAATATGTTTGTGCAATACTGAACACTTCATCATTCATTAAAACTTTTTATAATTACATACATGTTTTTTATATTTTTTTATTTTATAAAAATAAAAATCATGAAAACATAGATTTGTGGCAGGAATTTCAGCATTTTGAACTAATCTTTCTTAACCCCAAATGAGTTCTTGAAGGATTTAAAGATTTGGATTATCAGAATACAAAAGGATGAAAGACAGGGTGACAAATACTAAGGATAATAACAAAGAAGTGCCATTTTAGCTTTTTAATACATGCCTGTTTTTAGGTACTTTATACATGCTGCTGTGAAACAGATACTACTTATTGTATAATAATAAGCATATTTAAAGAAAGACTCAAGCTATTCTTTTCCTGTCTATTGGAACATTTAAAGGTGTGCACATTTTGAACTATTGGCATAAGAATTTTAAGTGAGCTGCTGTGCTAGAAAATTACAAAATAAACAATACTCCAAGCTCTGCTCATGTATTCCTTCTGAGAAGTTCAGCACCTATTTACAAATGCAGCTTGGCTACAGCTCTGTCTTGGTGGAAAAATGTGGCCCAACGTGGGGCTACTGCAGTGGGAAACTTGTTCAGTTTGTGTATGAGTAAATTATGCAAACCAGTGTTGTGGAGACAAGATTTCTGTGTTGGGCTTGTCATCTGAAAACAAATGAGCAGAAAACAAACAAGTGTTTTCTGATTAACTGTCTGCACTTCAGTACACGTTCCATATTCCTTTGATTTGAAAAGCTTTGCAGTGACTGTGTTCCTACTCCCCAGTGAGTGGCAGACCTCCTGGTGTTTATGTGTTTGTTGCTGTTTATATTTCCTTTCTATTTTAGTTTGGACAGTGCATGTCAGTCTTTCTTCACTCGTAATTCCACAGCTTTCTCTAAGAATGAGAATCAGCATCTGAAGAAGCGGGAGAACGAGATTGAGTCCCTTGCATGTATGTGCGTATGGAGGCTGGGGAGATGGGCCGACAGGAGCCTGGTGGAGTTTGAGAAGAAGTGCTGGGGCTGGGAAGGAACAATGCCATCCATCCGTGCCCCGTGCAGGGAGCAGTGACACCTCAGAGCAGCTCGGCACAGGGGGACCCGGCGGTCCCGGAGGCACCAAGCTGAGCGTCTGTGCCACGCCCCGGCTGCAGAGGTGGGTGGGGTCCTGGCACATTGTGCCAAGGACTGCCAGCAGGCCAGGAAAGGAGATCCTTTTCCTCTGCCCAGCACTGCTGAGGCCACACCTGGAGCAGTGTCCCCTTCTGGGCTTTGCAGTGCAAGACAAAGGTACTGGACGTGCTGGAGAGTCCAGTGAGGGGTCAGAATGATGGCGAGGGGACTGGAGCATCTCACATGTAAGGAGGGCTGATAAGAGCTGGCACTAGTGACCCTAAAGGAGAGAAGGCTCAGGGGGATCTTATCAATCTATACCAATACCTGCCAGGAGCATACAAATGCTAAGTGGTGCCTGGTAACAGTATTAGTGGAAATGGGTACAAAATGAATCATCTGTTTCCATCTGAACATTTGGAAACACTTTTTTCCACTGGTGAGGGTGACCGAACATTTGAGCAGGCTGCCCAGGGGAGTGTGCAGTCTCCAGCCATGCAGATATTCCACAGCCCCCTGGGACAGAGCTATGGACAAGCTCTCTAGATGACTCTGGGCAGGGTGACTTGACCAGATGACCTCCAGAGGGTCCCTTCCAACCTCATGGGGCCATGAGATTATCATATGTGAATCTGATGTCAAGACTGTTGCAGAATAAATAGTAGACAGAGTTTTCTACTCTTATTTAATTTCTACAAATAAGTAACGGTTTTGCTAAATGTTCTAATCAAATGCTATTTGGCATTCAAATTAAAAGTTGGTGATAAATTTCTGTAAGGATTATTAATGCTCAGCATGTGTATCCTATTATGCTTCCAGCTGTATAACATATTTTTGCTTTTAAACATGCTCTGTGTGCTGCAAAAACATGACTTTCTTGGAGGAGTTTGATGGTGTCTGAGCCTCCAGATGATAGCAATGATTCCAAGTCCCTCAGGGGCAGTTATGCAAGTCTTATTAGCCGTGAGCAGTAATAAATACTCTTAATTCATGCAACCAGCTGGAATCCTGAAAAAATCATTCAGGGTATTCCTGCCTTTAGCTGATAAGAGTGATTGCAATTCCTTTATAGATGTGTCAGATTCAGTGTAAATAAATTGATAATATGTTAGTCACAGCACTAGGAGTTCTCCACAGAATGAAGGACCCTTAAAATATTTGGGCTCTTACTCTGTGGTGGAAGCTGTTGTGATTACAGTGCTATCAGGAGTGCAGCTGGCAGGAGTAGTTAACATGAACTCTAATAGAGGATATTTGCTGCAGCAGCACCTTCTTCCCTAGACTGTGCATGTTGTGTTTCCACTCACCTTGAATTCCAGGATGTGCTCTCTGACAGTTTAACATGAAACAACTCAGAATTAGTCTAGTGCAGCTTAGAAACTGCAAGAGGCAAAATTTATAACCAAACTGCAGGAAAGAGCTTTAGGAACCAGACTCTGTAAGGAGCTTGAATGCATGAGGGAATCCCTATGTTATTTCCTGTTCCAGTTGTCCTCTGTTTGTCAAGAACTACAGCTGAGTCCTTCTTAATTTTGGTATATTTCTTAGGTAGATATAAAGGAGAAAATATGGTAGTAGTTTTAAGGCTCATCAGCTTTCCAGCTGTTTTGAAGAGTCATGGAAGTAGATAGCAAAAACTATGTGGAACAGGGAATAGTAGGTTTCAAGTTTGCTGCAAGTGTCCTCAGTTTTAATAATACAAAGCAAACCTGAAAATCCCCTTTAGTGGCTATTTTTTGTTCAATGTATTCACCCTCAGGATGCATTCACTCAAGACAAGATTTTAGAACACTAAGCAAAATTATAGCACTTGGGTATTTATTTTCTCAAAAGGTTTCCGCTGGTTTTGACTTAAATTTTGGCGGTAAAGAGTGCGTTATTAGAGCTTCACATTATGCCTAATTAAATATTTATGTTAAAGTTAGAGTTTATGTAAGTATATAAAAGTAACAATTGAAAACAGTCTTTCTCCAGATTAGTCAGTAAATGCCTACCAAGGGAGCATCCATGAGGAAGAAGGGAAGTTACAGTTTCATCCACTAAATAAGAGCTTTTCCTTTATCACTTGATGATAGGACTAAAAGGGGTAAAGGACAGGGCTTTTGTCATTAGTGTAGGCTTGTATTGTCCTGAGCAGGGTCCCAGGAAACAGAGCAGAATAAGAGAATGTGTAAAGTTCCCACATGGGAGATGTTCCCCCAGCTCTGCTTAGGGACAGCTGAGACTGTCATACCTTTAACCCTGTGTGATATGGGAAAGGAGAGGATAGCATCAGAGGATTAGCTGATGCTAGGGAATTCTTTTAATAATTTATCCGTATTAGTAATGAGACTTGTTAATATGCATATTGGCAGGGAGGTTGCTTCAAGTCCTGTAATGAGACTGCAGTTTGGACTATTTGACTGAAAAAGCACTGTTCAGGTATCAGCATGTCCCTGGATCTATTTAAAGGATGCATTTTCTGTTGCAAGGTTCTGAGTAACAAAGTGCAAAAGACATGTGACAACATACTGAGGAAAGTTATTCCTGACCTGCCCTGAGTGAAGCTTAGTAGTTATGACTAACTCTTCCAGCATTTCCAAAGGTATGTGAAACAGCTAGTCCATACTTGAAAGGTCACCCTTCCCTGCCTTCATATGTATTTTTAAATTTTTATTCGTTATTTTCCATTCAGATTGGAAAATAAAAGCTGTTATGCCATTTGTTTTTAATTATTGTAAATAGGAAAAAAAAGACTGTGAGCAATTTCTAAGGAAAATAATTTACAGCAGTTAACACATTTTGTGTCAATGAGTACTTTTAATGTTATTAGAAGTGGTTAGTTTATCTTGACAGTGGTAACATACTCAGTAGGAATATGTAACACTGCCAAGTAATAAATGCATTGCTTTGCCATGCTGCCAACTTTTAATTTCAAGCTTTCAGTGGGAAATAATCCCCCCTTTCCCAGTAGAGTGACCAAAGAAAAGTTATGAACATCTGTGTGAGAAATCTAATGTGAGGATGATCAGGTCCTGATGCAGTATAACATCAAAATATGTGCCTATAGGTCTGCAGAGCAACAATCACTTTGTGAAGTTATGCTAATGTGATGTATTAAACTTTCATGAACTGGTGTTTAGCTGAACACATAGCACTATTAAACAAGACTTAGAAACTAAGCAGTGAAGTACTGCATTAGCTTCGGCTGGACAACTTGCAAGCTCCCTCTTCTACTAATAGATTGCTGAGAGAGACTTGAAAAGTTTGTAAAGCTTATTATTACAAAAATGAATTGAAATTCTGTCACTCCTTATTTCCTCTCCCTGTTCTCATCTGAGCAGCACCTTCCAGTCATGGCTTCCAGTATAGTTTGCAAATGACAGCAGAACAGCAGCAGCAATCTCTTAAACTACTTTAACCTTTACAACAGTGGGTTTGTTTGGAGAAGGCAACCATTCCATTTCTCTGTTGCTCACAGAATATTAAGGTTGCAGACAGAGGAAACAAAAGGAATGGCCAACAACTAGAATTTGAAAATTTTGAAAAGGTCAATATAGCATGGTTTAGGACTTAGAAGAAATACGCTTTCTTCTCAGCAGGTGACAACTGACCAAATACTAATAAACTATAAGCTATATATACATTTTTAAATATCAATACCAAAACTGTCTCAAAAGTCAGCTTAAGTGGCACTGTTTGTTAAGTTTTCAGTTGTTGATATCCAGAAGTTATTAAATTTAATAAAGTCTTTTTGATTTCTTTACTGCTGTAGGGTTTACTGCCACTTCATTCTCTTTGCACATGCATGTCTTTATATGGCAAATGTGGTATTGTGGCAAACACTTTTGGGGATTGCTTTTAAGAGTATGCATGGAGTTCCATTCAGCACAGACTTACACCTTCTGTTTTACAAAGCACTGATTCTCAGAACAGCAAATCACCAGCAGGCTGCTTGCTCATTCCTATCCTGGGCTTCAGTTACACAGGTTGACCCATGTGAAATAAGCACTCAGCGTACACATTCAAATGAGAAATGTTTTAGAGGGGAAAAAAAAATCAAGAACACATTGTCATAAAACTGATGGACACTGCAACTGCTCTGAAGATTTCACTCTGCAGCAAGTGTCAGTTGTATCTAATGGATACCTAAGGCCTCCCAGGCTGTGGGGGCTTTAGTCTCTCTAGATGATGTGCCTGGGTACTGACCTGTTTATTAAATCACTATGCTTTGGCTTTGTTATCCAAGCTAAGTCTCTTGCAACAGTGGAATATTTCCTTTTTTTGTGCATGGTGGTCTGTGAAAACAATTTACTTCCTTCACTGTGGCAGCTATCTTTCTTTTTGTTTAGACATGGTGCTCCTTCCTCTGGGTGAAAACTGTCCTGGAATTATGTCCATTTATTCTCTAATGATTAGTGTGATCCTACCAAAGTTACCATTCGAAACTTTGAACTCTAATGTTAAAGTTTGCCTTCCAGCCTTGTATTTTCAACAGACAAAGGCAGCTGTTGCATTTCCCTGGGGTTGCTGTCTCCCTTCTCTGGTGGGGAGCTGGGACTAAAGGAGCAATGGACTTCTTGGACCTTTTGGGATGATTATAACCATATGAGAGTAGTTTCTGTAACATAGTATGAAGGTAGCAGAGTAGGAAAGAAAGGAAAATGGTGTTATGGACACCTTAAAGCTGATAGGCATAGAACATGTTTGTAGACCCTCAATTTTTATTACTCTAGGTTCTTTTAAACCTAGTAGCCTGAAACAATTGTTAATTAGTGACTGTTACTCCTTGAGATGTTTCATCTCTGAGAGAACAGGAAGCATTATATACTATAATTAGTTCCATGTCACTTCATCAGTTTACAGCAGAGCATATCGTGGTAAAGAGTTTATTGCTCCCTTACAGTTTGCAAAGCAGTCCTCTGACAATGTGAAGGTATCTGATGCATAAAGAATTAATACATTCTTCCCAATGAACTATATCCAACCCTGCTAAACTGCTGACTTTATTTTGGATATGTGACCTTTTACCTTCTTCAGTGTCTGCTCACTTCTGAGTTGAGATGAAATGAGAACAAAGCCCATAATAAGAGAAGGTCATTAAATGCAGATGATCTTCTCTTTAAATACAAACATCTGAGACAATAGCCCAGCTCCTACCAGGAAAACTGTGTTGTCAGGGAAGAGGTTACCTTGGCAACAGGGTCACCTGGCAGGGCCTTGGTGCAGAGTGATGGGGCAGCAAGTGATGACAGAGCCTCAAAGATGATGAAAAGAGCAGGAGGTCAATCCCTCACACTTCTCACTGCCTTCGCCCAGCACAAGGTGAGCTACTCCAGGAGTTTCACAAACCTGACTTTCTGAATACAAATGGTCTGTGTGAATCATCAAGGGCATGGAGGACTTTACACTCCAGAAATTATCATCAAAGGCTTTTTTTTTTTTTTTTTTTTTAAAGAGGGAAGGACTATTTTTGAAGCTCATTGGTGGCTACTTGCTCATGGCACTGAACTGTACGCCCCTTGAGAAGGATCACAGACTCGAGCTGTGGACAAGGGAGTTCATGTTCATGGCTGTTGGTGCTAGACAGGTGTCCTTTAGGATTGTGTCTGGCAACCTTAAGATGACTTGAAGCGTCAGCATTTGACAGTGAGCTTGTGACACACCAGCAGCACGCTCAATCAATTTATCCAATTTCTTCAGAAGCTCAGGAAAACAGGAAACCTTGAAAGCTCCTGAGGTTGCTCTGGTGCTCAGTGTTCTGGGTGGGTTCTAAGGCAAAGAAGTGTAAAGGCTGTGGAGAAGTTGCTAAGCACAGCTGTCAGACTGAGTAATTCTTGATCCTTACAGGATGAGTGAGAGAGATGGAGATAGAAGATACAGAGACCAGGGTGGGGTGTTGAAAGCTGCATGGGTAAAAAAAAAAAATTAAAAGGATGGTTTCTATCTCGGGAACAAAGGAGTCGTTTGTAAACAATAACTTGCACTCTTCCAGCCTGCTCCTTTTTTTTTTATACTGTGAGAAAAATTAAATAGGAATACTAATAGGCAACCTACTTTAAAGCAGATAAATCAATTCAGCACTGTAATTAACAGGTGGATCTTAATCACTCCTTATGGTTCTCTTTTACCTGTTTTTATTTTCTTTACCAAGCCATTAGTTTTTGCTGTTTGATTGCTAGGCCCTGTAAGAAATTCACTGCTATCCTTAAGGCACTTTTCTCTTGGTGCAGGATATTCAGTGATGCAGACTTATTGTGTTGTCTCTTTGTAATTAGCATGCCTGCTAACCATGTCTGCAGTCTAAACTGCTCATTGGAAGCTAATGAGACAGTGTAGTGGTGTTATTCTGCATTCCATGCTCTAGTCTGGGTCTGTTTTTCAGTCAAAGGATTGCCAGCTTCTTCCATTTTGAAGGCAGCATTCTGCAAAAGTGTAAATGACACCACCTCCTCTCTCGCATCGTGCAAGACTGCATGTCTAACTGCAGTGACAGAGAATCGAACTTGTGACTTTGTTAGTGAGGAAATGATGTTCTTGATACTTTTCTCAGTCCTCCTCACCCATCACCTCAGGCAAAACTAACCTACTCCTCCACAATCCTGTTGTTAAATGAAGATATAGCAGAGAGACACAGTGCTGCTAACAGAAAAAGCAAACACTCTTTAGGTACTGCTAAATTATTCTATGCTGCTCTTAATTTTTAAGGTCTATTTCCTTTTTGTGCTGGAATTAGTGATGTAGCTAAAAACATCACCTCCTGAGATCTACTTATTCTTAACTAGTGGAGTGAATATTTCTTTCTCAAGTATGTTGGAAGGTAATGGTCATGATTGTAAAGACCTCAAATGTGTTTGAAACTGTCTATTTTTCATCCCTATGTTTTTGCTTTTGTTACATTTTTGGGGAACAAAGGAATTATATCACGAGAGTAATGTTGGTCACTGTTCACTGAGGAGAGTTTTAACCATCCATGCCCAAAAAGGTTTTTATTTTCTTATTTCCTTCTTATTTGTTTCCTGAAAAAAATAGCTGAATATTGAACTGCACTTGCTATATGTGCAAATTGGATAGAAGCTCGCATTACTGTATGTGCACGACTGAGTTGTTTGGGAAACTAGAAATCACTGAGGAATACTGTGAAAGTCACAAAGAAAAGTGAATGTGAATACTGGAACCTGTAGAAGAGAAGTTATTACTAAGGAGGTAGGAGTTTAGGCTCAAATGGTTAGAGTTTTTCTTCTGAGTTTTCTCCTCACCTTTCCATCTCGTATGTTTGTACATGGTAATCAGGGCATAGGACATAACCCAAGCTCTCAGGCACACCTGTCCTGTTCATTTGCTCATCCTGAGAATTCAAGGAACACTGGTAAGCAAAGCAGCAGCAAGAACTACCCAAAACTGACAGCTGATTTTGTCTGTGTCTTCAGCCTCAGTTTGTGTGAAGGAATGGCTTAAGAATTGAAGAATTCAGCCTCAAAAAGGCTAAGTTGTGACTGCTGTTGCAGCAGCAGGTGTGCTACAATTAAAGATAAGGCTGGTTCTTAAATGTGGGTGTAGAAATAGTCTGCTCTTTCTCCAAATGAGCTGCTACTGTTATGCCAGTTATAAAGATGGTAGTCTTTTAAATGGCATTTAACAAAACTACCAAAGTAAGATAATAAGATAACAATTTATTGCTAAAATACTAATTGATATTTTGTAAAGCTGTAACTTCCCTGCATAAGCACTTTTGTCAGATTCTAATTAAATACGTAGACATTCTCTTGCAAATTTAATTTCATAACTTAACAACATCTATTGCTTCTCTAGTAGTCAGTAATTGCTTGACTGTGTTCTCCAGTATACTATTCATCCAGAGTACATAACTTTCTGATAATTGATTGCTGTGCAGCCAGACTGAACAAAACATGGCATCAGGGGGTTTGTCTAAGTGCCCCAATGGTACCACTCACATAAAGGCTGCTGGGCAAATCTGGTGGTGAAGCTGCCACCCCAGCCACAGTCATCAATAGAATGCCCAGCTAGGCACCACCTACTGCAGGCTGCCTGGTGAGAAATCTAAAACTGCAATAACCAGCTTTCAATTAGGGCAAAGAAGAGCAATATCCTTTCAGTTACAGGCATTCAGAGGCCTGAAAACTCCCAGCTGTAGCAGGTTTTCTCTGAAGCCACTTGTGCAGGACCCATCCAGGAGTGCTAATGATCTTCCCACCCCTGTTACCATCTGGAACTGGGGCTTGGATCATCTCTGCCTCCCCTGTGAGCCCAGGATATCTCGGGGACAGCCAGCTCACAGCTTGTGCCTGCTCTGTCAGTGTTGATGAGCCTGTGCTGATGCTGTGTGTGCTCCAGCACTGCTTTTCTGCAGAGCTCTGGAGTCGGTGCTCTTAACTCCCTCTGGGCTCCAGCAGGGATGTTGGGTGGGGCACTGGGAGGTTCAGACATTAGTTGTCTGATGGTAGTGGCATATTTGTTTTAGGATCCCAGCTTTGTTGTAGGTATGTTTGTGTCTGTATGAACAAATAGCATGAGGGAGGCTGCATGAAGAACTGCAACATGAAGAGCAAATATAGGGTTTTTTTTTTTTAGGGTAATGCTCTCAAAATATTTTATATTTTGTGATAACACATTGGAAAAATAAAAATTGCCAACATATAAAAAAATTTATAACTTTTCCCCTTTTGTATGCTCAGCTTGAGTTTCTGCTTGCCTATCTTCAGAGCTTCCAAATAGGTGGAGAAATTGCTATGAAGGCCCCAGTGCAGAAAGCCTGAGAGGTAGGTAAATAAGTGTAAACAGTTTTTTAAGTAAAAGTTTTAACAACTGATTAAACATCCACATTTAGTATAAGTTAGGATTTCTGCATATAGACTTTTCTGCTGGTTTTGAAATTAAAAAATATAGTAAAATAAGAATCTTTTAAAGAAGTGGATCAAAAACTTGTAATAATGATCATGTAATACCTGAAGGGGGATCTTAATATTTAACCCACCTAAACATTGTTGGGCTGTGTCTTAAGGAGTTTTTTTGCTATTTGTAGAATATTTAAGGAACATAGGAAAGCAAAATATGCTACTTTGAAATGTCACATTCTTTATCATCTTTATAATATTTTTTATTCTGTGGGGACTTGGGTTGATGGCAATAACAAATACAAATGGTAGCTGTTGACAGGTGTACATTTAAGTTTTTTAATCATATTTTCACAATACTTTTAGACTCTATTCCTTAGTAAAGGTGACTTTTGATGTTATACGAGACTGGTAATAATTTGTTTTTGAGGCTGCATACTAAACATAACAGTAGAATGCCTTTTTAAGCATATTCGCAAGGAAAAAGTGGCTTTAATTTTTCTTATTGCATAATTACTGAAAGCATTGGGAAGCTTCAAAGTTGAGTTGGGTAACTTCACGTGGATTGGGACAGACTAGATTGATTTGGCCCTTTAAAGAGAAAATATTGTTTTTCAGTAGCTGTATAAAATTTCCTTCATCTGCTGTTAGCTGTGCTTTCACTCTTTATTTTGTGTTGCTAACATTCCCCATTTTTATGACTGTAGCTTTGGCTGCTCCTTCAGGAGCCTCCCAGTCTGGGAGGAGTCTCTCGCCTGTGACAAGGAATTACTGCTCTGTCACCTGTGAATGCTCTTTTCTCTGTTGAGAGCTGGTGCAGCACCTTCCTTCTCCATGTACACCATTAATCTTTTCCTGGTGAGAAGCAGGTTTGTGGCTGTTAAGGATCTCCTGCATCTTTGTAGCTTTCCAAGGTTTCCAAGGTTTCTAGAAATTTTTAAATTCCCAGGATAGGGCTGCACAAGCACAAACCTGTCACTTGACTTACAGGCTCCCTGTTTAGACTCTGACCATGTGCTTAGTGGAAGACCTTTTCAGGATTGTGCAGGTAATTTTTAGGAAGAGTGATATTTAGAATAAAGTCAAATAACTCTATATTCAGTATCCACACACAGATGTGTGCATGCAATGAATTAGGTATTCCCTCCTGATTTTGGGTGGCCATCTAGGGTGTGGTTTTTGGACCTGTGTGTGACTAACTCAAGCTGATGGTAAATGGAGCAGCAGCTGCTGTGGGAAGTCAATCCACGTTTTGGTTTCCCCTGGGGGTGGTTTGGGTTTCTCTATTTGCACTACCCAGCCTGGGGCAACACCCTCCTTTGACACATTAGACAACAAACACTGTTATGTCTTTTGGGCCAAACCAATTTCCTTGTACCAAGTCTGAAGCAAAAATTGCCTTTAATGTATCCATCTATGCTTTGTGAATGGCCATGATTATTTTGATTCATCTACTGACATTTCCAGCTAAAATACCTAAAGGTTACTAGATTCTTCTGATTGAATGTTAACTGACTCATAATTTTAAATTTTTTTCTGGTATTAATTGATTGCTGGTTTATCCTGTAATTCACTGATACAGAAACTGAAAGTAATTATTTTTGTAGCCAAACTTCAGAATGTATTTGACTACTTTGCAGCAAGTTGTAGTTGTTTCAAAAAGCACTAAGTGATTGTGTCAAAATTCAAGTGCCTTATCGTTAACAGTTTTCAAAGAATCAGTTTGCATTTCTGAAAGTAAGATCATTTGAAAGCCTTTAGAAGCATCAAAGTAGTCCACTTGAGCATTTATAGCATTCAGAAACTTACAGGAAAAACTCTGCATTGTCTTTGCTAGAATGGAGCTGTTCAGAGGCAGTAGAAGATTCACCATCCATCAATAAAAACCTCATCACCCAAATTGTTTTTCTTTAAATTTTTCTGGATTTCTATAAGATGTCTTAATGTCCTTTAAACCTTTTTAAAGAGCAGACACAACGGCGATGTCCTGAATTCATGTAAATCAGCTGCAAGATCTTTTGGAGAATCAGAACTGCAAATTACTTGTTCAGGAAGTTAATGCAAATGTGCAAAATATTTTAAATGAGGAAAAGTGCTCAGGGCACTGCATTTTCACTGCTTCTTAGAGACAGACTTTGTAGCTGTTCATGTTGAATTTGGCAGGAGTGGAAGCAACCTGTGCTTCTGTGAATGTTTCTTTTAATGTCACGTTACCAGAAAAGCTGTGTTGGGCTTGAGTCAGAAAACCCACTGGCTGTATTGTTAAAAGGATCAATTTCAGCATCCTTTCTGGCACTCTGTTATGCAGGGTGCACAAAACAACTCTGCTGCCACACTTAAAAGCTGGAAGACTTCTTGCTTAAAGCAGTAGGGGTACTGCAGTTATAAATCTAAGCTAACAAATGTACCTACAAAATTCTGTCTTTAACCTTCCCAGGATTAACTATAGGATAACCTCCTCCTAGTTCTCTACCATAATTCTAGAATGTTTTAACAAAACGCTTGTTGCTTATGTTAATTTTCTGTCCAATTTGTGAAAAAAATCCTACTGTGTTCAGAAGTTTGTCTTCTGCACTTAAGGAATATGGAAGAAAGGAAAAGAGAACAGATTTTTACACTAAATTAAGTCTTGAAGGAGCCTTTTTTGTTGTTTCAGACACTAAAACATGTAATTTCAAGTAAAGCTGAGAGATTAAGTCCCCTGTCAGATGAATAATAATTCATGCTTTATTTATGAGAAAATGCAAATATGCTAACTAGAAGATTATTCATCTTGGGATGAATATTTGATCTCTGCTATACCTTAGGACAGGCAAAGCTTTTCACCTAGAAGAGAATTGCACTGAAGTAATGGCCAGAAGTTCAAAATTTAGTTATCCCGAAATGTATAAATGAAGCATTTGTAAATTTGCTTATGTCCATAAATAGCATTTTTGTTAGTTGTCCCACAGGTTGTATTTGAACAACTCCAGAAAATAATAGTTTTTCTTGTTATGTTAGAGATTTGTGCTTCAAAATACAGCTTTTAGGTGAAGGGCAAGTGGTAGCCTTCACCCAAAACTAAGCAAAAGAGTACAGAACTGAGTACAGAACACCCAAAATGCGACTCTGTGATGGATGCCCCTTTCTGAAGGCTGAGCCATCAATGAAAATATAACTTGTACAGCTTCTCTTGTGCTTACTGGTGCATTTGGTTAGGATTTCTTTGGGTCAGAAGGGATGGATTTTGGCTGTGAGCATGTTCTGCTGGACTCTCAGCTGCTTGTGTGTTGGTTGTGATACTGGCCAGTGATGGAAACAAGAACCCAGGTCTGTTAGTTCAAGGGCTGCTTTTGCAGTGCTTTTTCAAATAATAGACTTTAATTTCTTAAAAGATGTCATTGGACTTCTCTCCATGAAGTGTGATTTAGGATTCCTCTGGTTTGAAGAGCTCTAACAGGGGCTCTATAATAGACAAATTTTGGTTTCTCTGCTCAGTTTTACATTTCTGTGGGATTGTAGCTGTTTGTGAACTGCTATTCAAAGGATTTAGTTTTTGTTTCTTCCCAGTCTCCCTCTGTGGCCTTGTGTATGGATATCAGAGAGGCTTCACACAGATGGTGTGGCTTTCATGTGCTGTGTATGAATGACAGCTCTTCTATACCTTTCTGCTATCCCAGAATACTATGTGTGAAAGGTCACAGGCTCATGTATATTAAGGAAAGAAATAGAAGATGATACATTCAAGATAAATATATGTTCATATGTATTGATAAACTGCAGCTGGCTGACATTTCAATCCAAGCTGTTGTGCTTCTGAGAAGTTAAATAGTTAAGCAAGTACTTTATAGTGAATAATCTGTATGATGAATTTCTCCTCTTTTCCTCTTAACATCTTCTATAAAAACACAATGTATCTTCTGAGATGTACTTATTGTTTTAATTGATCTTATTCATTCTTGTGGTGGCTTTCAAGCCATGAATTGCTAGGAGATTGTTAGTGTTGGAAATGCATTGATGCACCTGCTTTGACTTTCTTATATGGGACAATAGGTTTTTTTTGGTGTCCAAGTGGAGATAAAATTAGTTTTTGGTGTGACCCTGCTATTTATAAAATCAGTTTTGGTGGTTTATGTTTTCAGCTTGGGAGAAGCAGAAATGTGCACAAAACATTTGGAACCACTGTAATTCATGGCAGAAACATTAAATATGCAGCACCTTTCTGCTTCACCTACTTGTTGTTAATTGTTTCTAATTTTTCCCTTACCATAAGTGTTTAAGGTTACTGGAGCAAAAGATTACAGTGCATTTCTGCATAATTTGCTATTTTTGAGAATTTCCTTTGACAAAAAAACACATTGCTTGTTCCAGGAATTAATCTGGTACCTGAGAGATACAAAATAAACAGAACAAGAAATCTACTGTTTAGAAAATAATGTCAAGGGACTCCTGTGAATTTGCTTTTGTTTTTGCTTTTGTTACACTCTATAAATTTTTCTATAAGGGAGAAAATTCTTATCCTTCAACTTAAAGCCCTTCATGGATTCAAAAGTTGATTCAGTTCTAATGTTATCCAGTATCCATTACACACAGAAAAGTCCCTGGGGAGAAGGAAATGAGAACAGGAGTCTATTGATTGCATCTGTGTAAACAAAACAAAAAACCCCAGCCAATAAACAGCAATAGCAAATACCCATATCCAAAATTTAGCAAAAAGAATTTTAAGTTTGAAAGACACGTTGAATATAGGAGCAGCCCTTTCATGTTGCCCTTAGAATGCTGAGGTGAACGATGAAGTGAGTATATAGTGACAGAGAAAAATAATTCACATGACAAAGTAAGTTTTATGGGCTGTTGTAGTTCCTCCCCTATTCCCCCTCTGCCTGCCTTGCTCACATGCAAAGGTGCACAGTCTGCAGATCTTCAGAGCCCACAAAGTTCATCTATTCCCCTTCATGCTGAAAATGCTGACCAGAAATCAAAGGGGAATAGAGAGTTCAGGCAGGGAAGCTCCATCTGTGTCTCACTGTTTTTCACCTTGTAAAGCACAAAATATCATCCTGAATTTGAAGCTTGCATCCATACTGAGGAGTAACAGATGAGATGTGCAGAGATCTGCATCCAAATATCTGCACTTGCTTGCTGTTAGATATTTTTGTTTCTTTAAAGGAAATGTTTGTGAAGCAGTTGCTTAGTTTTTAGGGAAAAAAATATTATGTCAACAGAGAAAAAAGTGATTGCAGTTGGTTTTGCAATTTGTTAAGCTAATGGGATTTCTTTTGGTGGTATTCTTCATATGTATTCTCAGCATATCCCATTATAAAGTCCCATGGAACCATTTTAGTGTGTGCTGCAAATGTTTATTGCCAATATGATGAATTGTTTAACAATGCTCAGACAATCATAACAGATTTACTGAACGAGTTTAAATCTCTTATTTTTACAAAAGCCCTCCTGGAACTCTCAGAAGAAATAAACAGACCTTAGAACAATTACAGGTGCATTAAAAAAAAAAGAGACAGCACTTAGTGTGACTGATATTTTTATATTTTCCCATAATAAAACTTGGAAATCATGCAAGTGACCAATTTTTAAATTTTCTAGGGTATTTTTTCTCGTATTTTTATAACACAAAGTGATGTGGTAACTATTGTGTAAAAACTCCTTATAAAGCAAGGTTGATCATGCGCAAGGAAACTTTTTCTAAATGTGGTCTGTGCAAGATCACAGCTTTTAATTCATGCCTGTTTATATTGTTTCTTGTGATTGCATTGACACCTTTGGGATGGCAGGAGCATTGTGTTCTGTTGGGACTTGCAAGTAATTGGAACTATTTTCTAACTTTAGAATAAAATGATCAGACTGTGAGAAACTTGGGAACCACAGACTGGATAATGGTGGGCTGAAAACTGACTCTCCTGTCAGGCTGAAAGGGCTGGTGGACAGCCACGAGCAGAGTGCCCCAGGAGTTAATGTAGAGGCCAATTTTTCCCCAGGTGTTGTAGTATCAAAGAAATTATTGGCTGCAAGAGACCTCTGGGCCTTGACTCTGGAAGTCTGAGCTCCATCTTTAATGCTGCCATCAAAGCTTGGAGTCACTTTTGAATTGCTCCCCTTCTCAAACAGACTGGGTAAGTTCACATGCTGCAGCCTCTGCTGTCAGATCACGTGCTGGAAGTCCCTGTCCCCAGTGGGGTCCTTCAGTGCACCTTCCCAAGGCTCTGGGCATTCTTTTTGAATTAGGCCACCCACAACTATGCCCTGTACTACCAGTCTCACCAGGGTTGAATAATGGCCATAAACTGTCTTTTGAGGAGGTTGAGGTTGAACTTCAGGGAGATGAAAATAAAACTTGCTAGAAAAGTAGTGGAGCCCAGGGAGAGATTACCCAGACATTCAGGAGTCTGTGTACCTGGAGGTTCTCAAGAAAACTGTAAAGAGACTGATCTGATTTAGTGGTGATTGTGCTCTAGTTTGTAATGGGAGGTTAGACTAGATAACCATTTGGGGTCCCTTCCAGTAAGCATTTCTATGATGGTAGCATTCATTCATTCTGTGAGAGCTTATTTTGATTTTTAAATTCATGGTTTATATTTAGATTTTTTCTTTCTTCCATATTGTTAAGCAATACTCCAGAGAACTTAATGATAGAACTAAAAGATCTGTTTCAAAATGAAGTTTCAAACTGATACTGTTCAGTAACCTCTGACAGAACAAGATTTCTTGTTTGAAAACTTGTATCAGATTTTTAAAAATATCTCAGGATGTTGTCACCATTCATAATTCGAAGTCTTTTTCCGGGACAAATTTTAAGCAATCTATATTCTTCTAGGACCACAACCTAAAAACAATTTTGGACGAAGGGGAAGTGCCAGTTCACAGGGTGCATACATTCATTGCTTTGCTATGCTGGGGATGTGTTGAACTTTTTTATAGTTTATTTTCTGAAGTTTCAGATTTTTTTTTTTTTTTCAAAGGAAAGGATTAATTTCATTACAGTTGCAGGAAATTCCACACTGAAATCATTAGGCTTGCAGGGAATGAAAATTAAAGAAGAATTTGGTCTGGAATACTTTCAAATTCTCCCCATCCTCATAAATAAATGAATAAAAGAAAACCTCAGAACTGCACAGAGGTTTGTGTGTGTCTGCTTCTGCAGGAGCCAGCGTGGCTGGGGTTTTCCAGTTACCAAGGCAGAGAATTCAGTCACTGGCAAGAGTGTATTAACTGTGTCATGCTTTGAGCAGGAGGCTGGCCTGGGGTTCCTGCAGCCTTGGTTGCTTTCTTGGAATCCTATGGAGTGAGCCAGGGAATCTTTTGTCTCTGTGGCCTCTGGTGCTGCTCCTTGGGGGTGAATTTCTACTGCTGTCTGCCTTGGTGGCAACAAACTTTAGGTGGTGAAAGATGAAGGTGGCCATTGGATTGTCACACTCCTTTTGAGGATCTCCCAGGAGAAGGGATTCTTGACACTGCAAAGCAGAAGGAAGCAGCAGCTTTCCCTGGACTGTTTATTGGGTAGTACTTGAAATACTGAGTGGGAAACAGCAAAGTGAAGTGAGACTAAAGCAGGACTAGTGATCTCAGGAGCAATTTAGACCAGGTGTGTGTACCTGACTCTCTTTAAAAAATAAAATATTTTCCATACACGTTTTGGAAGATACTGGAGGTCTATTGTATGGGGAGAGCTAAGCAAAATCTCAGCACTTTTTTGGATAGAAAATGAGCAAAGATGTACCAAGACTGCTGGGTTTTGGAGGAGGGGGTTTGTGGGGAGCAGCTGAATGCTGTTGCTTGTTCCAAGCCTCCTCCAGCTGAGCATTGTGGGCGCTGGGAAAGCTGTAGGTGTAGAGAAAACTGAAAACAGCTATTGCAGATCACATTTAATTTATATTTCTGTTCTTTAGCTATGTTTCTTTATACATAATTTTTGGCTATAGTGCATGAACTCATATGCTGCAGTTCCTTACCCTCTGTAACCATTTTTTGAGTAATTTACACCTACCTGTGGGTTCCTTAGCATGATAAATCAGCCTGCCTAGAGATCTGCTTTTTGGGCCTGCCCCTCTATAGAAAGAAAGCAAGTTGTAGTCTGATTTTATATGTAACAGTCACACAGTGTAATGGAATGGGAATAATTTGTTTTTCTTTTGCTGAACAAAAGATGCTGTGTTGGTTCAGGAACTTCTTATTAAAAAAAGCATATGCCAAGGAATATGTAGTGGTGAGATAACACGTGCCTCAAGGAACTCTGTGAGGCACATACTTTTGAAAATATTTTATTTCTGTATTCTTTTTTGAAAAGAAGTGTCAAAATATGGCATTCCAACAGGGAGCTCTCACTAATGCACCAAACAGATTTTATTTGCAACATATTTGCACATAGGACCTTCCAGTCAAAAAAACCATAATTAATTTCCTGGAACACTGGTATATAAGTTTTAGTGGTTTTGAACATAAAAAAAAATTACAGGATAGGGATGAAAATTGTAAAGAAGGATCCTGGTGTGTAAAGATTTGCACACAAAATCTGTTCCCATACCTACGCTACTGTATATATTGGATTGCAGGATTGTGACCCAAATATGCAATGTCTTCATTGATCAGATTGCTTCAGAATTTTAGAAAAATTCTTTCACCTTTATGTAATAGGGAAAACATCTGCTTGTATTAAATATGTCTTTATTCACTACTTAGCTATTATGGAGTTATTTAATCTCATCCTTTGGTGGATGTTGGCAATAACTCCTGTCCTTGATGGCATTAAATTTGCATTCTTTTAGGCAAAGATGTTTCTTTGACTAATCCTGAGACAACATTTTATATGAATCCTGGCTTTTCTTGCTTCTCTTTTTCTTCCCTGATCGCCAACATGAATTTGGTGAAAGCATGCAGCCATGTTTCCAGAGAAACCCTCTGGGATATCTTTGTTCTAAAGCAGTGGCTACAACTCACTCACCTTCATCATGACTATCTCAGCTGCCTTGTAAGACAAGGAGGTGCATGTACAGAGATAGTCACTGATGACTGGGGATCTTTGCTGTTACTTAGCTCTGCTGGTGGCACTGGTGGTTCCTTGTCCTTTGCTCTGAGCTGTGGGCAGTGGCAGCTCAGCCTGTGCTGGGGGCTCCCAGCTGAGCCAGGGGCCCTGTGCCAGTCGTTGTCTCCATCCTGTCCAGCCCTGCCTGTCTGTGCTGCCAACACCTTTGGGCTCTTGTTGATGAGTGAAGAAGCAGAAAGTGCCTTTCCATCTTTGAGACTGTCTGAAAGGATGTTACCAAGGTGTGCAGGAAGGAAAGCAAGGGGAAGAGATGATGGCAGTTTTCTTATTCAGGTCTTACCCAGGACTTCCTTACAGCAAAGGAATAAATTAAAATAATTAATTTTACAAATTAAGTAGTGTCTAACATACTTGGGCCTCCACTGGAACAACTGAAATGCTTTGTAATGTAGGTCTTTATGATTTTTTTTTCTACATATCTCATTTTTTGAAGGGTAACAGCTTTCTCGTTGTACTGATCTCAGATATAAGATAAAGAAAAAATGATATTGTAAAATAATTCTTAGACAACAAGGGAGAGATTGGTTTCTTAACAAATCTGTTTTGCAAGGCTGACTGTTTTTCTCTTTCTCTAGAAAAAATGTTATTTAAATCATTTTACAAAGGCCAGGTGGTTTTAAACAACTTGACCATTGCGATCCATCATCAATAAAATAGCTACATTACATTTAATTTCAGTTCTCAGGGCTTTTTTTACACTTTATTTCATGTGGCTATGTATAATTTTCTGTTTTATTATCTTTTTTGTGTAGTTGAGTGAAATGTGTGGGTTTTCAGTTTGTTTGCTTGTTTTACCCCTAAGCCTGGACTTTAGCAGCTTGACCTTATATTTCAATGTAAGTTTTTTCTTTGTTTTGACCGTACTCATCACCACAGCCCTTTGGCTCTAAAGGCAGTATCTTTAAAGAAAGAATTTATACAACTGGAGGTAAAGACTTTTTAGAGTTCTCTTCTGGCACAGCACTGAGAAAAGTATTTGCTTTTCACAAACCCCTTCCTGCCCTAGAAGGTTGTGCTGTAAGGCAGCAATTACTGATCTTATTTCACCCCAATGTGAACACCATTTTGTAAGTTAAAATATGACCTGGTAAGCAGCAACTTTCTTCTGAAAAAAAGAGCATCTCTTACACTATTGCCAGTTCAGTGAATGAAAAATAACTCTTTCGCTCCCAGTTATTTTGCAAAAGCTGTCTGAGGATACTTGTGAGATTGCTGAATGAAGCAGATCACAGAAGAGTATTTTTATAAGTATGATTTCAAAGTAGAGGAAAGAACTTTTCCTGCCTTCAGACTTTGCTTGGAAAAGGAGTTGCTGCAGCTCTTCTTCAGTGTGTTCTCCAGGAATGCATCCACCAAACTCTGAAGTTATCCTCAAGCTCTTCCTGTGCAGGAAGCTGGGATGCATGGAGGTGAGAGGAGCATGAGGTGTAAGTCTATATTTTTCCAAATAACATCGAGCCATATAAATTTGCCTTTTTTGAGCAAACTGTTATCCAGAGATCAGAAATCTAAGTTCAGTTGTTTCAGCTCTTGAAGGAAAACAGGAATAAGAGTTATCCTGCCGACAATCTAGGGCTCCTGGACTTGGTTTACCTGGATAAGCTATAGAAACGGGCTGGAACAGAGGTAAATTTCTGACTAAGTGTAGTGCCTCTTGCCATGGTACTCTGCCCTACCACCAAGGCATGGCCAGAGACATCACTGATCCTTGAGGGACCCTCCTGGGGAGTGCCCCACACCTGTGGGAAGTGCAGCAGTACACCACGTGTAGCATTGGTAACTTAAGCTGACTTTCCTCCCTCATCACCTTGTTTGTATTAGCAAAAAGAGTGCAGCCAATTCCCAAGCTCATTCCTGGTCACAATTAAGGCAGTTAAAGTGCAAAATGGAGTTGAGGGGGAAGTGTTCCGAGGCTGGAGGTAGAATCTGTGCATGTAAGACAAACTCTCTTACTGGTATTGAGTGTAATGGGCAGAGTTGTGTGGTGAAGTGCTCCCCACCATCTCCAGGTTTCTAAGGGGCTCATGAAGGTTCCATGTAGCCTTTATTTTATGGCAAAGATTCTTGAGTACTTAAAAAGACAAGTAACCCTTCTAAGTTAAAGTACGTATTCACAAGTTTAAGTGCAGACGTGTTCAGGTTCAGTAATATTTTCCTGACTGTGTACAGCTAATAACTGCACACAGTACTCATGCTAATATGTTAAGCAATATTTAACAATCTTGCCCTTTATTTGGCCTCTTTGTTTAAATCTTTTGCCTGTTCAGCACTTTAAATTATCTCTAAATAATGATTAAAATTAATATTTAGAAAACACAGACTTAGGAAGAAGGCTTGAAAAGAGGAGGTAACATTTTTTGAGATTCTTATCCCTTTTTTTTCTTACCATTTTAATTTCCCTCTCATTTTCTTATTTCAAACTAGCTGGACCTGGTTCAAATACTCATGCTATTTTGACGATATTTATGGATCAAAAGAATATGATTTCCATGGCAACTGCTCCAGGTTTTGAGCAAATATCAGCTTTGAAGGTGCTTTTTCTCTTTTTAGTTTTTATTTTGCGCTTATTAGATTAACCCCAGGAGGGGTTTAGATCTTGTTTATAAAGAGATAACTTAATTTGAAGAAGAAAAGCAAATTTCAAAATAGAATGGAGTCTTCAAGATATCAGATCCAGCTGTGGCGTTCTATCAGATTCTTGCTCTGTCCTTGAGTGTTTAAGGTACTACAACTTTTAAAAAGCAATTTTTAGCATAGAATATGATGTTTGTAATCATGTGGTTTCATAGTTTTTGAATAAGTGTTCTGAAAAAATCATTCGTATTTATAGTGTCCCCTGGCTGCCCATTTGCTGGTGGTGCATACGGTGTGGGTGGATTGAGGGTGACAATGTGGCTGTGAGGTGAATAGAGGGATAAGTGTTCTGAATGGGGAATTGCTCTGTGAGCACTGATGATAATAACTGAACCTGATTGCTGCTTGCATGTAGCAAAGTGCTCTGGGACAAAGTTTTCCCAGTTTGAATGCCTGCCCTCCCTGCATGTTAGTTCCTGCCTCTTGCAAATCTTAACCCTGAAACAGCTGTAATAGCTCTGTAGTCAGTGTACATAGCACTGAAGTATTTTAGAGTTGCTATTTATTGCCCACCATTATAAAAATGCATTTAATTTGGAGATTCATGAACTACCTACCAAATTTTGCTAATTTAATTAATTGCCAAGAATCATCAATACTAAAAAATGATGGATCCATGACTTTAAAGATGAAATTGTTCTTGGTAAGGCTCAACTCTTCTGGCTGTGGTTCAAAACTGCTGTTGTGTGCGTGTTTATGCATTTACACACATACACCTGAATGGTGAGAACACCCCAGTTGTTCATTGTAACGTTAGTTCTTCATTATTCCTTGGTCCTGGTATCTCAAGGAATGAGGCAGGGAAATCCTAGGGCACAACAGAAGGTAATTATCCCATGAGGAAGTTTCAACTACGTGTCACAGTATATAGTCATGAGAAAGCAAAACTGAGGCTGCACAGGCATTCCCTCGTTCTCTCATATGTAGAAAAAAATGTTTTTTTAGAGAAAAAATAATGAAGGCATTGGTTAGGAGCAGCAGAACCTCCCCATGTATTATTGGCAGGGTTAGAAATCTTAATTTTGGGCATAGTAATAAAACAGAGTCAAGGATAGGGGTTTTGGTCTCTTCAAGGATCCAGTCTATAAATATCCTGTTTAGGTTGTAGGGAGCTACAATGTTGACTAATTTTTGTCATCAGCCTTTAAATACATGTGGAATATGCATGTGGTTTATAGGATATTAAGGGGAAAAAATACTTAGATTGCTTTTCTCCATATTTTTCTATATCACCACCCACTCTGTCAGCTGCTGTCATATTTTTTTGGCTTTGATACTGTTATTCATTAAAGAAAATAACAGATGAAAGTAACTTTGGCTACTCAGCTTCTCTGTAAGTCTTGAAGTTTGTCATTTTGTGGTATCATGTGATTGGGAAGTCCTGGCTGCTAACACTAATGTCCTCTGAAAAGCCAGACAGCAACAGGCCTTGCCAGTTTTGGTTTCTAATTTTATTTATTACTCTGTTCCTCAGAGAGCTAGAGCATGACTATATTTACAATGTATTTATTTTCTCATACTTACACAGAAGTGGCAATGGTTGAAAAAATACCATGAATTTTTCTCTATTAATTTTTGCTTTGTGTGAGTGAGCCAGGCTGTTACATTCCTAGGGGAAGCCCCCTGTACTCACAGAGCATTTTGTCTTTGCAAGACCCAGATAATGCTTTAAATGCAGTCATGTTACAGACACGACATAGTGGGAGCTCATGCAGATTGAAGCTAAGAACTGGAAAAACTGACCCCAGTGTTTTATTGTTTCACTGGACTTCATATTGGATTATGATATTAGAACAAAAGATAATCAAAGGAAGTTATCCAAGATTTTAAGTGGAAGTGTGAACGCAAGATGGGTAACATCTCAGGAGTGTGCAGTCAAGTACCTTAGGATTTTGAGTCATCCAGGGAAATATACTCTGGTTTGGTGTATTCTCATCAAAAGTTTTGTAAACTCTGGTCAATCTACTAAGGATAAGGAATTGCAAGGTTGTACTGGAATGAAAAGGCCGGAAAGTTCTTTTTTTGCAGATTCTCCACTGATAAGCATGTTTCAATACTCTGAACAGGATAAAAAAGATTCTGTTGCTTCATGTGAATATGTGAATATTTCTCATGGTTCTAGCTGTGAAGTATTCCGGGCCTTTTATCAATAGTTGACTTTCTCATACTTTGTAAAACCAAGAGCAGGTTTTATAAAGCTTTTTTAGGATGGCTTATTTAGAGATGTCTTTTTAATATTTGAGAATTGTAAGTGAAATTATGCATAGACATACCTGGTGGATTCAGTCTGTGTATTTTGCATACTCATTTATCCTGCCAAAGCTATTTAATTCAACCAAGTTACCTTTGATGTTTGTAGGAGTGCTGAAGTAAAACTGCTCTTTCCTATCTCAGGAACTGAAACACTTCCCTGTGGGGCAAATTACACATCTGTAGCACTTTGGTCATGTCAAGGATACCCTGGTACTCCTCTTTTTTCCAAAGTAAGCCTAATTTGTTTATTTCCTTGCCACAGGTTAACATTTTTGAATCTTTTTGAAAAGGTTCCCTTGTTCCCCAAATACATACTTTCAGAAACAGGTAAACCAGTAAAAACTGTTTGCAAATTCCACTTCAGAAGTGTTGAACTGTTCCTGTTGAATAAATGATTCAGTGTTGCAGATCTATGTACAACTGCTCTCCTATCAAGTGGGATGCCTTGACTTCAGGAGAGATAATAGCAGGCAGGGGCTTTAACCTTCAGGTCATTCGACTGGATGCTGCCTGATTTTCCCGATTAAGAGTCATTTGTACATGCTGGCTTCACTGGCCTGTGTGAAATGACTTAATGGCTTCAGTTTGCTTCATGGAGGAGAATTCTCCATGTAACAAGTGTCAAAAGGTGTTGGTGGCTCTTGAGCAGAGATATTAATGTTTATGAATGGGGCAGATGCCACCTTTCTGTGCAGGAAAGCCATAGACACAGGAGAGCAGAGACTTGTGCTGCTGCTGTCCCCACAAACACGTAATGGGTGCCAGTGCTGCTACACTACTGAGACAAAAATTGCCTCCTATCTAAATTTGTCAGAAGGAAATAGAGTAAAATTACTAAAGAAGGAGGTAATGACTGAGTAAGAGCTAAGTCCTACCTTGTTTTGAACCTCTAATTGTGCTACTCTGGGGGTCCCTGGAGCTGTGAAACCCAATAGGGAGCACCACAGGTTCCCCAGGCTTAGGGTGCTGCCAGCCCTGCCCAGTGCTCTGTCTCTCCATGGCATTCCCTGTTCCTGATTCTGCTTTGATTCTCCCCCCACTCCTTGTTTTTCAGCAGTGGCTCTGAGCAGTGGCCTGAAGCCTGGCTGGGCTGGGCTGGTGCTGTGACACTGCTGACCACAGCTCATTTGCTGCTGTTTGGTCACAGGAGCTATATCACAATTAGCAGCCTTTATCTAGAAGCCTGTTTCACCCCTTGCTTAGTTCCCTGTTGAGAAACTATTATTACCTCATGCAGAATCACAATGGAAAATGTCAAGTCATTTTGAATTTGCCAGATGAGAAAAGGGAGAAAGCCCCATAACAGAAATAACTTTTATGAGGGTGAGCCAAGACAGGCATTTAACTCCTCTTCATCATATGGTTTTATTATGTAATGCTTTAAATACAGAAAAGGAAGGCAGGTGGCAGTCAAAGTGCAGGAGAGGACACCAGCTACTGGAGAACAGGACCGTGTGGTCCTCAGTGGAGATGAATATGAGGGAAGGAATTCAGCCACAGACCTCCTAAGATTAACGGAGGAGTACAGGGCTCACCCAAATTTGAGATTGGTAAGAGCAGATAGTGGGTTCACACCTCATGACATTTTCTTTCCCCTGCTCTATATCCCTCTCTCCATGTTGTTTCAAATTCCTGTTCCTGTGGGGCTCAAGGGCTTTTGTGATTTTTTTTCTCCCAAGGATTGGGTTTTCTATTACTTTTTGATACCACATAACTTTTTGTTTTAGGTTTAATATCCTCTAGATGTTAATGTAAAATAGGCTGAGATGGTTGTGTTTTTTATGAGTCATAAACTGTTGCTTGTCCTGTTTATGGCAGTGATAATGGTATGAGACTAGGTATGTTAGTTATAGACAAAATTGTTTGGATTCTTGTTGGTCCTGGAAATGTACAGGTTTAAATGTCTATCAGTAGGTCACATGAAATAATAGTTCAGAATTAAAAAAAAAAAAAAAGAAAAGAACATTACTTAGAATTCTGCAGTTACCTGGAGGATCTGACTGTGGAGGTGCTGTTTCACATTGACAATGGGTTCTCATTTACAGCCCAATGAGTCTGCAAGTTACCATGTTTTCAAAAAGGCAATGTTTCACTGGCTTTAGACATTTCTATGTGTTAGCTTCAGGGTAGCTTCATGTGGGAGTCCCAGATAGCCAACTGTTGGAGCTCTTGTGACGAGGAGTTAAGGACATTGCAGTTTAGTTATGATGGCAGCAGTGATGAAAGAAGCATCAGCTCATGTCAGTCAGTGTCAGGTCTGTGCCATTTCAACACATCCCCTGGAATCTCACCCTGGCTGTCTTTGCATTTACACCGTGTTTGTGCTATTGAAAGTCCTTTCACATCACTGTGTTGTTTTCCTCTTAAGGTTGCAAAGGCCAAACTTAAATCTCCAGGCTGTTAAGCACTTCCAGTGTTGTGCTGTGCACACTCAAATTCTATTGCTTGAAGGGCTCAGTGCCATGAGAGATCCTGCCATTCCAGAAAGACAAATGTACTCAAAGTGTTTTTCCATTCTCTGATAACAGTCACTATGGCCCATGGAAGTTCCAGGTAGCATCTGCTACTGCATGGTGCATCTGCATTTCCCTTATTACTCAAAAATTTAGAGAAATGTTTCTGTCACCAGAGATCAGAAGATTTTTACTGTCTCTATTGTCACACACTTTTTACCTGTTACTTGTCTCTTTGTAACAATTCTCCCAGCTTCCTTCTGAGACCGTGATAGGTGGAAGTTTTTATTTAAGAGCTAAAACCAGAAACAATGATTTTACAAAGATGACATTCCTCTTCTATTCACTTTTCCTCCTCCTAAAGCACAAACTCTCCATGAATAATCATCCTAATAGCAGTTTTCAGTCTTGACATAGCTAGAGGTTGTTGAAATTTATTTGAACTTTTTGCAAGAAGTAGCCATGCTTGAGTATTTTAAATTAACTTTCTCAATATGATCTAAACATGGAAATTGTGTCATGCTGTCTTTTGTAATACAGCTGAAGATAGTAGTCACCCTTGTCAGGTCCAGCTGTGAGGCCAATTTTTTTAGACTGAACACTCTGATAAAAGGGACTTGGCAACTCAATCAATTCACTCACAGAAAAATTGAGCCACTACCCCTTTTTCTAGACTCTTTTTCTAGTCAGTGGAGAGGAGAAGCGAGTCCACAGGGCAGTTCATCCCCTACAAAAATACCATTTTGAGAGTGGAGCGAACTCATCTTCCTTGACTATGAAGATAGATTATATATCTAGGTTAACACCCCTGTTTCCATATTGAAAAATAATCAGAGTTGACTTTTACCGTAAAATCATGTATTAACAAAACCAAATAATACGCTTTTGGCATCCAAGTGGAAGAGGACTGTAATTAGTCTTTATCTCTGAATCATTACTCAGGCAAACCTTTAAGGGAATTGTTCCTGATTGATGGTTCAAGGACCAAGGTCTGTAAAATCTTTGTAGGAGAGACTGTGGTCTCTGCTGCTTTAATGAGTTTTAGTTCGGAGATTCATTATACTTGAGCTGGCCACATGAGTGGCCCTGAAAAATGAGTTTTCTCTGAGTGTGCTGCCAGCGCTGAGCTGGATAGGTATATGTATGGGGCTCTTGCAAACATCTTTTTTTTTTTTTTTCCCCCCCTTAAAGCGGAGTCCACTTCTGTTTCTCTCAGCATGACTCTTGGTCTTCCTTTTATGGAGTGTGTGAGAATCAGGGCTAGACAAATGTGATCATGTTCTTGGCTATGTAAATCAGAGTAACTTCACTGAGTGAAAACGCTGTCCTACTGTTTCATTACAAGATGAAAGGCATGATTGAGGTCTTTCTTTACACTTGTATGTATCATTCTCCAGCTCAGGAGAGTTGTTCTTGTAGTCTAAGTGGGGAATCCTCTGCATGTCTACTTTCTTCTGTTGATATAGATGAAGTTGGCTTGCCAAGAGAATGTATGAATAATTTGTTAGAAATATTAGATGTTTGAATTGAAGGCAACTGAGAATTTAATCTAAATTTAAAATTTATCTGTACCATAAATGTAGTCCATTTAATAGAAGAATGTGCAAAGACTGGAAAAAGGAAAAAGACAATTTTCTTAGAAAATGGTGGGGAATTTTGCTCTTTAAGGTGTTGACCTTTTCAAACCAACAACAAATTTTCATGGCAAGTTCTTCTATCTTCTGAATTTTATTCTCTTTTAGTATTTCCTTTTCCTTTAGTAGGTGTTTCAGATCTTAGCAACAGGGTCTCAAATGTTAGTTTTCATTTCAGAAGCAGTTGGTCTGGAATGAGATAGACAGGAGAGACCACTTGAATTCCTTTATTCCTCTTGTACTCTCCTGTACTCTGTCTCTCTCTTTCCTTCCCCTCCCCACCTAGCTGTTTTCCTCCTCCTCTACCAGAACTGCCATCCTCTCTGAAAGGACATCATAAACATCATCATCATCTTCTACAGTACCTAGCTTGATGGAGATGTCTCTGATTCAGACTTTATACCATGAAGCACAGTGGGCTTTTTTCAGTCTCTAAGGGCTTGCTGTCTGCTGAAACCAAACAATATGTTTGTACACGTTCTTTTTTTACTACCACAGCGTGCTTTTTAGCACAACGTGTTACTGTTACAGTTGTGTGAACTTGACTTTTTGAAATTCTCTTGTATTTTTAAACATCCTGTCACTAACAACTTCATCCTCCATCATTTAGTCACAAAGGGATGTTTTGGGCTTTTCAGCCTCATTTAACATTAGCTTAGCACTTGGTTTGTACAAGATCTGTATTCTTGTATCAGGCGACAATCGATCTCTTCTTAATGGTGAGACAAAACTGCTGAGATTTGAAATTTGGATCTACACTTGAGTAAAAATGTCAGCTTCGGAGGGCTGGGAGAGACTGCAAGTTTCTAGATGAACCTTGATAAAGTTGACTGCAATAATCACGTTCACATGGTGCTTTAAATAGAAACTAGAGATTTATTCTCTTATTCCCATCTTTGTTGTCTTTTATGTCCAGGAAGGCTGTCTGGCCAAACTTACTTTGCAAAGCAGTACAGTTAATTTCCCTTAAAAGAATGAATGGAAAAGATTCTTTTTTTCCCTTGACAGCTGCCTGTAGCAATGTCTTTCATAAGGTTCCCTTTATTTTTCACAGAAGGAAAGCAAAGACTCAGTGCTCAGAGCATCTCAATCACAAGATGTAAATCGAGTTTTCTGAATGGGATCTTAGCTCTGTCCAGGCCTATTTACTGCAGTGCTTTCCAGCTGCTTCCCTCAAACTATTCCAGGTGAGAGGGACATAGTTAAGAAGCAGTTGCCTGTGTAAAAATAGGATTTGTAGTGCTGTTTACAATTTCTTGGCTGAGAGACTTGTAGGAGTCTCTTTGACAGTGTGTACACATGAATAGACACACACACATGAATGTCTAGTCTCTGCCTCCAGGTATTACTCCTTAAACTTGGATTCTTTCTGTTCTCCTTTGTTCCTGTGTTAGAAGGGTCTGTTATTCATTAAAATGTCTGAAGTGTAATTTTATAAGCTAATCAGAGAGCACAGAAAGGAAAAAATCTTTAAACATTGATGGACCTGGCTGGTCAAACTTCGTGTCTTTCTACCTGTATTAGTTTAACAGATGACTTCATTTTTCTGGGCAGAAAATTAAATGCTTCTTCACCCACATAATTTACTAAATTGACAGAAAGACACCAGAGGGAGAGTGTATATCACCTAGTTAAGAGATGCTGAACAGAAAGAATTAATTTGAAGGGTGTTTCAAACAAAAATAATGACATCATACCAGCAAACCTCCAATTGTTCATGGGAAGGAATTATTTGGATCTCTTTTTTTCAATATTTACTTTTTAAAATCATGTAATCATATACTCTGTGCTATCAGTGCCATATATGACAAGAATATTGTGAAGGATGCTGGCTAACTGGTTTATGTGAACACTCTGAGCTCAGCTTTGGCTGACTTTCCATCAGTGTTCTGTTTATTCAGGTTGGATTCTTGTTCTAATTTTACACTTTGTAAATACAAAATTTGATATAAATGAGAGAAATCCATGAAGACTTAATTTTAATTTGTCTTCTGATTTTAAAATATTTATAGAAATATTTCCAAAGAAATATTATTTCTCTCCTTCCACCTCACCTGCAGTAAAAGTACATAATTTAGTGTTAATCTAGGGAAGTCTTGAAGCTGTCTGATTTTTCAGAGGGCAAGTGGCCCTCCTTTGGCACAAATGGGATTTCCATGTATTGCAATCAGATAGTCTTGAGAAGTCTTAATCTTTATTTAGAATAGCAAGCTATTTGCAGTGTTCATACAGTTGTAGCATAAAAACCTGTAAAATCAGGTATGGCTCACAAGATGTGAGGTGTGAAAATGAACGCTATGATATGAAAGAATAAAAATGCTTGTATTTCGCAGTTCATCTGTCTTCTAATGAGCAATTCAATTAAGTCTGGCCTTGTTAAGTAGGTGCTTGAAAGATAAGTCAAGTGATGCACTAATTAGGAACACAGAAAAACAAATCCCTCCCTATTTTAAATAGCAATCAAAATATTTATGTGGAGAAGTTACTATTGTGGAGCTTTTTATACATATTCTAAAATCCTGAGACAGCTAAGTTGAGGAAAAACCCAGAGTGCAAAAATACAGGGTTGGAAGGCTTGAGGAGGCATTCAATGCAAATCCATCAGTGTCTCAGTTTCAAGACTCCACAGGGGAATGATTTAAGGAATATGTAAGTTTATAATAGGAAGAAATTATACTTCTACCAGACAGTAAGCAAATTGAGCATAAAAGGTGAATAATGGCATTTCACACTGTGTATTTGTTTCCAGTTAATGCAGAAAACTTAGCCAGCTCTAAAGTAATAGATGATATTTAAGTTAGACATTAATAATGAAACTGATTCCTGGACAGAAAATCTGATTGTGAGAACACTGGCTTTATTTAATTGACAGCTTACTGGGTTTGCCCCCACACTTTGGTTTTGCTTGTGGTCAACAATTTTTTCTCTAGGACAGCAACATTAAGTTAAAGAGCAAGAGCAAAGTGTAAGAGGCACCGTGCACGGTGTTTGACAGAGTGGCATTTGGTTCAGCTTGAGCAGTGTCACAGGAGCTGAGAGCTCATTTACCCCTGCCATTTGGAGTTTGTAAGGCAATCTGTAAAGAACAGCTTCTGTCCAAGTAACTTGTCTGTTTTGTAAAACTCCACTTTCTTCACCAGAGAGAGAGTAGGTCTTTGGTTTATCTGCCTTTGTCTTTCTCACTGTCACTAGTGTCCACTATGGAACATTTTCACTTTCTTTCAGTCAAACTTATACCTGGGCAGGTGGAGGTGGACTGAGCAGGTTTTCTTGCTGGTCTCAGTAGAGCCTGTCCCTGTCAGAGCTTTACTGAGCATCACTTTTAAAAAACTTGAAAAATCTGTCCTGTGCTCCAGCAAAGAGTTATCTAGTGGAAAAAGGAAAATTAGCAGGTCTTGATATTGGACCATTCCAGAGACTCTCTCTGTCAGCTCCTGCTGTGGATCACCCAATTTATAAGAACAAATTATGTGTTTAAATCTGTTGATTCACATACTGGGTGGACAATCTGGCAATTCCAGTGATTTCTCTGCAGCAGGAGCTGCCTAGAATTGACCAGATTGAACATAAATAATATAAAGTAGAAAAGTAGAAACTGCAGGCGTGGGGAACCAAAAAGAAACAACTGCAAAACACACCCAATGCACAATAGCTGTGAAATACAGAAAGTAAAGTTTTGTTGTTGAAGGATTTGGGAATCACTGTGACAGTAATTTCAATGAGACAGAAAAGCTTGTTTCATGTAGATGAGAAACAGCTCAAACAGCTTGGTTTTTTTCCTGTGTGATGTGTTTCAGATTACTTATATTTTTATGGGTGTTCTCTTTTCCAAATGTACCTTGCACTACCACTGTGACTGTTGCTTTCTGATCCTTCGAGAAGAAAATTGCATAAAGTCTCTGATTATCAACATCTAATTGATATTTTATTCATGTCATTCATTTTTATCGCAGGACTTGAATGACATATAAACAGCCATTTTTTTTCCCTATACTGTGTGTTACCAAGTACATAGGCATGTTACATTACAATGAGTTCATTTAAAGGAAGATGATTCTGATCAGGGAAAGAATGTTTGCAGAATAATTTGGTAGAGCAGGACTGCCAAATGGATCGTGAGGTGGTTTGGGTGTTTCTAATCATGTGAAGTCAATGTAATGTTATTAAAATGCTTTGGATAATCTGTACTAGAGACTTAATATGGAAATCATGTATGGTGTGGGACTTAAACATAACACAGTCCCTGACTGCTGTGCTAAAGTGTTTTGACACTACACTGAAGCATCAAATCCATTTGATTCTTGCTCTATCTCCTGAAATTATTATAAAATACTATTAGTGATTATTGTACTCTGAGCACTTTGTTGCTAGGCACTGCCTTGAGCCTGGTGGTAAATTCCCCATATATCATCAGCTAGATGAGATTTTTTTTTTTTTTTTAATGTAGTCCAATTTGTAAAGCAAAATTACTCTGTAGACAGTGATCAGGAATTGGAAGCCTCACTGTTCTTGGCTGTGCTTTTCTGTTTTCTCTGAGGACAGATCTTCAGTTTCCTTTTCTATTGGGGAAGAAGAAAACTGGTTAAAAGATAAGAACTTGGTTGTAAGGTTCAGATCTGATTGCAAGAATACTTAAAACAGCAACATAATGGCAGTGACAGAAATGCCAGCAGCAATGTTAGAACAGCTGAGGAAAAGTGAATAAATAGTTGCTACTCCTCTGCTTCTTTTTGAGATAGAATTAATAATGGCATCATCATGCTTCTCAGGAACAAAAGGTGGATGTTCTGTGTTTCACTGCGATGCACTTGGGGAGCTAGTAACCCAAAAATAGTAAAGTTGTGGAGTTGCTGTAAATGGCTCACCTGTGCAGGTGAGGTGGGAAGCAGGTAAATAGCATCCTGCTGTCCTTGACAAACTTGTGTGGTCACATGCAGGTGGTTTGTGTGTTTGTGAGTTAGCTATCCTTGGGTGCAGTAATTGTCCCTAGGCTTTGTACCATAACCATAACTCTCTGAAAGAGGGTGGTGCTGAAATGACACCTTATCTTTGGATTTTAACACCCAATTTGTGCATCATGCCTGAGATTAATTTCCCCCCTGGCAGTTGGTGAGGCATCTGACCAGAATACCTTTTTCTGTCAATCCATCCTTTCAGTTTTTAACTTCCTTGAGCAAAATATGCTGATCTTACAAAAATGATAAAATTTTATCATGAGTTATTACTGGAAGGTGATAATTGTTTTATCAATACCAGACACAGTCAATTGTATTTCAAATGCCTTCAGAGCACATTATCTGATCACACTGTCAGGCAGCTTTGGTTATTGTGTGTGAGTTATTAGCAAGAGATGTGTAACCATGAACAACTTTGCTCAGGAGTGTCTGAGCTTTAAGCTCAGCTCCCAGTGTGAACCGGGTCATGGTTTGAGAAAATGTGTAGGAAAATTGCTGAGGAGGAGGATGGTTTCCCTATGGTCCACAGCTGGCACTGCAGACAGTTCCAGAGGTTGTCCCAAAAAGCTGTCCTCCAAGAAAAAAAAGGGAGATACTCCTTAATTGTTCCTGAAGATTTGCCCCAGTAGGGGCAATGTGCAAGGATCTTTTTCTAAAGGGTTTGCACTAGCTGGCATTTGGGCTTCTGACAAAACTTTTGGCTCAGGCCAGTCCTTGGCTGTTAGAGTAGCAAGTATGCTAATAAAAGTGTAGTCTTCCATCCTTTGGCAAAAATTATACTTTTTGAGGGCAATAACCCTCAAAAATTCTGCTAACTCTGCTAACTGTATGTGTATGCAAAAAGGAAAGTCTCTTGTAAGCTATCAAAGTGAATACTTCATGTAGGAGGGTAGCAATAAGCGTGGTCTTGTCTAGACAAATACTCTTCTGTGGTGCTTCATAGTGCAACAATATAAAGTAAACTGTCCAAAGTATATGTGAAATTTTTAAAGCCAATTAGGAAGCTTAAGGCATGAATTTTTAATGGAATTAATTACTGAGAGAATACTTAAAAAAACCAACCCATTCCCTTAGCACGAAACCCTAGTGTCAGATAAGATCACTAGAGGTAGTGGAAGACAGTGCCCAAAGTAATACTGAAATTTGCGCTGTAACTGGTTGTGGTGGCTGTGTCACTGATTTGTTGCCTGCTCAGGGTGACAGAATCCAGCATGTCCAGGCTGGCACACAGCAGTGCTGCTCTGGCAGTGAGGGCTGGCTGCTGCAGGCATGGCTCTCTCACCTCTCTCTCCTCTGCTGTGCTTGAGTACTGCAAACCATTTCCTCTGGACAGTCAAAATGCAGGCTTAAAGAAAACTACTTGTTTGTTTGTTTTATTAATCTAGCAGGTTTAATTAATCTGCCACAGTTAGGATGCATATGCTTACAGACTTACCTTCAGAGCTGTGTTTCAGCAACCACGTAGTGCCAAACACGTGAGGATAAATTGCAGTACCAAACATGTGAGGAACCATAAATTGGGTGGCCTGTACTTGTCTCTGAGTGACTGCACTTAGAACTCTGATAGGCCCTTACCCAATTCTTTGCCTAAGCAATGCTCACTGTGTGGCTGAGGGATGTTTATTTTCTTTTAGACTGCTTTATAAACCTCATTAAAGGCTTGTAAATTGTAATTATTTAAATTTCAGCCAGAAGATTTATGCACAGATGGAATTTGAGCTTTTTGGACATATTAAAGTTGATTTAAAGCTTTGTTTTTATTTTCTATGTTTCTTACACTTAAAAATGGGAGAATCAAAAGTGTAGTCTAGTAAAATTTAGGCTATCTGAAACTAAGGATACAGCATGCAAAAACATTAATTTTCTGTGCCTGGTGATTCCAGATTTAGCTGAAATCTGAAAATGATATAGTGTTGTAGATATCTTAGCCTTTTATTTCATGAATAAAAGGAAATAGACAGCAACCAAGCATCTAAAATGTGTGACATAGATAAAGAAAGTTTGACCTGATAAGATTATATTTTCTTGTTTATGAGTCAAGAACATCGCAGATATCAGCCTCTTATTTTCAAAGTTTCATCTCTCTCCATTTAAAAATTATGAGCCATGTGAAAAAACATAAATTTCATTTTAGTTGTTGATATAAATCAGAGCTCATAACAATCACTTGCAACCCAGGGTCATTTCCAAACAATGTACTGTGTGAGTCATGAAATTCTTTCTTTTTGAATGAATTCAGATTTCTTTCAGAAAATTAAGGAAGATGTGCTCCCTAAAATGAGTTTATACAGATTGAGGATTTTTCAAGGGGAAATATCACAGTAATTTCATATCAGAGTTCCATGCATAATACCTACTTCTAGTGCATACATCTATTCATTGTATAGACTTCTATCTATTATTTTCAGGAATATACATTAAATTGTGGCTATCTCTTTATTTGGAATGGACCAACAAGATTGTATTTCTGCTTTTCACATTGGTTAAATTTTTCAACACTAGCATAGGCACATCTTTATGCTTTTATTCCTTTACTTACTGTGTCCACACAATTTTTTAAAATACCTTTTTAATTTAACTGCAATCTGAATACAAGAACTAAAAGATGTGCTTTGCTTCAGTAATGGCTGAAATTTTACCTGAATAGATTCCATGTATTTAATGAACAATACAGAAGGTGGATGCCAGGACACTGGTCACCTCATTCACCTGTTTCACAGGAAAAAATTAACATGAAAAAATCATAGATTTTTAAGAACATAGGAAATATGTTCCTGGGTCATACCAGCAGACTCCTGTGCCCCAGGGTGCTGTCTCCAGAAGTGCCATCAGGAAGTGTTATGCAGTGTCTTGTTCTGGATGCTTCTGCAGCCTTTTCCCTCAGTCTTACAGCATTCAGTAAACAGCTTTAACAGACTGAAAATTTGAACAACTTTTCTAATGTTTGAAAACCAAAAATCACCTCCCAGATACTTTTCTGTGCTTTCTCTGAGTTTTTTTGATGCTTCATGGACCTTTGCTGTCATGTATAGGGGCTCCCTGTTCTCAGGGAGGGAGAAGACAAGAGCACTGGGGCTGTGGGCTGGCTGAGTTACCTGGTGCAGTTCAACTCTCAGTTTCTGTGTTTGTCTAGATCACTCTCAACATCACGGTGCTAATAGAAATTAGCTTCACTCATAAAGTATTTAGACATTACTTTTACTTAGAAACTCTATAATAACAGGGACAAAGAAATATCAAATGGTATCTCTTTCTTTTCCAATATTTTAAGTAAACGGATATACCGGTATTCCAAGACATGAAAACATTAACCTGTCAATTGTATTGAAGTGTAGCCAAATCCTTCCTTTTAGAAACATTTAATTTTTTTGAATGGGTACAGATACAGGTAAAGCTGTAACAGAGAGGAATGCTCTATGAGGAGACAGAAATAGGAGACTGACAGTAAATATTGAAAATAAAAAGAGGAGAATTAAATATGGAGAAAATCCCTTTTTAAAAACTCCCTGTTCTTAAGCAGATGGGAGAAAAATTGAAGAAAGACAACTTAGCTGGCTCCAAAATATTGACTCGCATCCTCCTTTCTGTCATGTATAAGGAATATTTTATTCATTTTTTTCTAGGAAAGGTTCCTAAAAATATATAATGCTTAGGCTTGAATACATAGTTAGGAAGTACTATTCTGTGGAGCCTTTCATTGCCTGGGTGCTCTTAGAGAGTCAGTGAAGTGCTGATGGGGTGAGAGTGCTGTGCAGGACGAGCTGTTGGTGTGGCTGGAGGCCTGGAATGGTTTGGTGTTTGCTCTGCAGCTGTCAAGTGGGAGTTCAGGGAGCTCAAGGAAGTGACTGATAAGCAGCCTGATAATAGGCTCATGATCAGAATGTCAGAAATCCATCAGAAAGAAAGCAAAGGTTTGCACTGGGCATGTCTGGTCTCAAATGAGAAGCAGCGCAGAAAATATCCAAACATGACATGAATAGAAGCATGAATTGATCACAGTGTGCTTTTAATGACTGGTATATACCTGCATGCTCTGCTTCCAAGCAAAATTAACTAATTTAAAGATGTGTTTCAGTTCAGTTGCAGAAAGTGCAGCAGAAGTTTTGGTTAATGCAAAAGTTTTTGATTAAAGAATTGATTACGTTTATAAAGGTGAGGCGTGAGCTGGATTCTTTAAATTTCTATACTGTATAGTTAATTTCCCCTGGGAGCTACTGAATGACTTGTCCAGAGTCATACAAAGCAGCTTTCTTTCTGCCACAATTAACATTTGGTTTAAGCATGATGCTGCTTTGGTCTGAAGTCATAGCTGGCTTTTAGAAGTTAAAAGAGGGATATAGATTTAGTAATATTTTGATTTCTATGTTCTTAACAATCAATTTCTATTCCTCTACCTCTCCCAGAGACTGCTGTTTTGATGTTTTGGGATTTGGCAAAGGAAACTGAATAGTAGTGTGTACCCATTTTTGTGAGGCCACAGTTCCTGAGGTCCCAGCCCTCATCTTGAAGCGTGGCCAAATCTGAGCTTAGGTCAGGCTGGTCAGGAACAGTTGAGTTATGAAAATCTCCAAGGTGGCTGAACACAAGTCCCTTGGCACCTGTTTCACCTAAGAAAGAGGTTTCTTAGTTGTTAAGCAGCCTAAGGAGCACATTATAGGTTCTCATAATGTATTAAAATAGTTTTCATTTTTTGGATCTCTCAAGGAGTTCCTGGGTAACAAGAACTATTGAAATGTTTGGAGTACTTTAAGTTTACCCTTTTTAGAAATTTCTTCCCTAAACAGATATATCCCTACCTATCTTAAGCAACTGAAAATCAGCTCATGTCTGACATTTTTTCACTGTTTTAGTTGGAGGGTTGAGGAACAACCAACCTTTGGTAAAACAGGATTTTCAGGCTTTTATTAAAACTCTGTAGATATGCAAGCTAAGAGAGGGATAATCAAATTTCATACTTCATGTTAATATGCTGATCTTGACAGGAGTTCAGGAGAAAGTTTTCTTTGGATTTAGGCACTAAAGAACTGGCTGCTCTTCAGTTTCCATGCAGACCTCACGGAAAGGTTAGGTTGCCATTAGATGAAAACTGCTGGATTTGAAGGATCTCCTTACCAAGAGTCTCCTGGACATTCTTCCTCAAATCCTCTATTTGTTCACAGTAATATGATACACTTTTCAGGCCTTCATGGAGTTCACTTTTATAGTCTTTCGTGGTGAAGCAAGTTCAGAGTATGCGACGTCTCAGGGAGAGGGGAAGGANGGTGGTGAAACAAGTTCAGAGTATGCTTTTAATGAGCAATGGTGCAGTAAGATAGAGGTAGGAAGGAATACTCAAGACCTGGAAGATAACACTGTATTTTCCAAGCAGACGTCTCAGGGAGAGGGGAAGGAGGTGGTCAAGGCACTCTTCCATCTCTGGAGTGGGCAATGAACCTCTTCCATTCTGAATGTGGAAAAAGACCACATTTGGTGTGGTCTATGACCCCTTGCATCAGTGCGTATCATGAATTGTGTGCTGGAATTTGAATTACAATCTTGAAACCAGTTACACTGTCCAAAAGTGGAAGTGGCAGATCAGTATTGATTGAGAGTTCGGAATTCCATCACAGACAGTGATGTCATCTCACTAGGTGGTGCTACAGAATCATTTTGCCCAGAGAGAGCAAAAATGAGCTTTGTGTGATGATTAATGGCTACTATATTTCTGAGAAAAAGCTGAATTAGATGCTAGAGCTCTTGTTGAGAAAGTTATGGGGTTTATACTTAAAACTTTTAATACATTGAATCCAAACTGTAATAAATAATTTTAGCTGAGGAAGAGTTGAAGTAAATCATCCTTATGTGAGACGAAATGTAAGATGCAAATACTGCCTATTTTCAATCTCAGATTAAGGAATAAGATAAAAGATGAAAAATAAGAATAATGAAGAAAAGGTAGAGAAGGGTGAAACTGTGCTCGCTATGAGCAAATATTTTCAAGGTTTTGATGGGACTCATGGTGCTGTATCACCATGATGGATTCACTTTTTAAAATCTTTTTCTTTGGAATGCTGTTGATTTAAATTACCTCTTGCTGTTTTGCTCTTTCCTGAATATTAATGGTCAAATTGAAAGAATGAGTTTTTAATAGACAATTAACAAAATATTCATTTATATTCTCATAAAATTTGGGATGCAGAGAGCTCATTTACAGAGTGATAGCAGGAGTCTACAATAAGAAGAGTCATTGTCTAAATTTGAAGTGATCTCAGTACATGCTATGCATAGAAGAAATATTCACCTCTGTTATTCCAAATTCCTATCCTTGTAGTTCCCCAAGGGGAGGTACATCTCCCCTTGCTCTGGCCCTAAAATGACAAGGAGAAAATCTTCTGTTGCAAACATGCAAGATTAAATTTATTTTAATCCAGGTGTCTGCAAAACCAAGGACCCAGGGCAACACATGAGCGAAAAAATCAAGTATAAAAACAGGGAAAAAGTGCTTAGCCATATTATTGGCCTCACTGAGCATGAGCCCATCAGTAATATCACCTGGGCATGTCAGGTGGATCAAATAACAAGTCAAAATATTTTGAATATAGGCCATAAATATTCATTGCTATCTGCAGAACCTCAAAGTCCACGGACAGAATTAGGCAAAATGAGCCAAAGAGGTTGAATACTGAGAATAACACCTACAGCTTTCATTGCAAATCCTTGAGGATCTGGTATATTTTAGTCTCCAATCTGAATACAGCTCCAGTCATAATGAGACAGTTTATCCCTTTGAGAAGGACTGCTGCTGTGAGTGCTTAGCATACAGAACAGCCTCACCTGTGGGTCAGCCATGACTGGTTTCTAAGAAGCCAAAAGCTTCTGAGGTTTCCCTGATTTAAACATGCAAACCACCCAGTGTGTTGCCAAGAGTGATTGGTATGCTGTCCTGTGTTCTCTTCTGAGAGCACCGTAAGAACATTAAGTATAGCAGAGCAGAACTAGGCAAATAATGGATTTTTTTGCTTGACTGCTGAAACAAAAGGAAAGTAAAAAGAAATTAAGAAAAATAAATCAATCTGACACAGGTTTGTGGGGTTTTTTTAGAGGCACTTTGAATAATACCACTTGGAAGGAAAAATATAAATACTTGACAGAGAAGCACTCTTTTTAACTCTTTAACTTTTATAAAATTAAATCTGACATAATGCTATTTGAAAGTGAAAAGTTGTGAAGTTTTATCTTGGAAGTATATAAAATTGCTGGTATTTCCACTATTTTTCAATTGAAAATGGATGACATGCTTCATATAAACAAGTGACATTTTTATGGAGAGTTCTTGCCCTTGCAAGAAGCTGCAGCTCTGTCTTGTAGTGAATATGATATTCATTAATGGAACTAGAGCAGAATTCAGAATGGGAAATGGGCTATTTGAGAGAAAATTGCCAAATGGCTAGCAGTGTTCTTTTCTTTTATTAGGACTGCTTCATCATCCTGCTCTTATGGCTTATGCACATTGATGCATGACATGATTTCTATGATGAGAGAAACTCAGAAGTTATTTGTGTAAATGGTGTAATCTTATTGTTTAGTATATAGCTCTCTTCTGTTAAATACTCCTCTCTAAAACCAGAATAATTTTTATTGAATAGTTTAAAGCTGCACTTAGTGTTATTGATGTTGTCACAAATCATAACTATTTTGAGTTAAATATGAGGTTTGTGTTTATTTCAGTGAATATGATATTCCATTTTAATCATCCTTTCACAAATAATCTTGCTCTTTTATTTCTGGGTGAATGAAGAACAACTATTCTCAGGGGAAATGCTTCTGATCTCTAGGATGTCTGGCATATTGCGCTTAAAATATTTGTTTATGAACAGAATTTATTGGAAGTATTGGAATTTAGCTGAAAGTTAAGATAAAGCTGCCCTAACTTCCAATTCCATTGTAAGGCAGAAAATCTGTAGAATTGGATAGAAGCCTTTATGCAGTTTAGTCACCAAGGCTAAAAGAGAGATCCTGGTCCAGCCTGCACAGCTGCTCTGACAGAATATATCCTGTGCTGAAGGGGGAAAGAAGATCCCAGCAGGATAATAACCTGGGCTGCTGACAGCTCACGTTACAGGGGTGTTCCTAGGTTGGGCTGCTCTCCGTGCTGTGCCAGCTGTGCTGGCTCAGGGAACCCAGCTCCTGCTCCTGGGCTGGGGCTGCTGCTCCAGCAGGGTCCCCACGGCCAGCATGGGAGGCTGTTCCTGGGCAGCAGGGAGAAGTTCAGCCCTGGATTTCAGGGCTGGGGCACTGCTGACTGCAGAGGTGCAGAGAGCACAGCAGAGCACTGAGTCTGGGAGGCAGCAAGGAGAGAGCCCTCTGTGTGCCAGGGATGCTGATACCGACCCAAGCTAGGGATTTCCTGACAGATTCCAGTCTGAAGGGGCATCATGTGCCTTCAAAACCCTCTCAAATCACAGTTTCTTTTCTCCACAGCCAAGGCATCAAGCTAATGATGCCAAAGGAGGAAGATTTAGCTTTAGATGCTATGGCAAAACTAGAAAGGACACAAAGCTGATAGAAAAAGTGTGTCATCCTCAGCGGCTACTCCAGCTTTCTCTTCTTTTTTTCCCAACCAAGTAAAGATTTGAGAGAGAGAAAAAGGGGCCATATATATGCTTTATGTTACATATACACATTACTACACATTTTTGTTGTATGATGTAATATATACATACTGGCATTTAATGCAAATTAATAGACTTCTAAAGAATTAATTTTTGTTATGAGATTTACTCATAATGAATTCCAATTTGGCAGTCTCCTGCAGTGCTTAATATTACATCTGCTTAATAAGCAGGATGATAGTTCTGCAAACCATATCCAGATTATTTGCTAAACCTTGGAGCAAGTAGCTGTGAAAATAAATATATTACCAGAAATTAATATTGTAGTACAACATCTACATTTTGTATTGTAGTTTGTTTGACTTGGCTTGTTGACTGCTTTAAGGAACAAAACAAAACAACGCCTCCCTCCTAAAAGCCCCCTCAAAAAACCACAACCACAAAAAACAATAAAACAAGTACAGAGTTTTACTTTGTCTTTTGTAGCAATAACAGCAGTACTTACTTTAAAAAGAGATTTTTTAGATTATTATTTGTTAGATTATCGTCTAAAGCCTTTATTACAATTTTGTAGGGATTTGTCCTGGGTGAAGTTACATCCTGGCGTTGCAGACCTCATTCCACTGATTAGGCTCTAAGTAAGGAATCCTGCAAGGTTACCTGGCCGAGATAGAATTCTGAATGATTTGTAAACTGGAATGCCCTGGGGTTTTTGAAGGTTCTTGATGAAAAGGTTGAGAATATGATCACCTGGCCCAGAGGGAATGGTTCCTTGAGCTGCAGGTTGCACCAGTCTGGAATCTGATTGACTGTCATGTGAATGGGTCCTCTCAGATAAGAAAAATGAAACTTTAACAGTTAAGTTTTATTCTGTGTTTTAAGGAAAACTCTATGTTCCTAATATAAGCAAAATCTCAAATATTAGTTGCTTTTGTGAATCTCTATTTCTTTTTCTTAGTTCCATTTCTTTCTTGCTTTGGAGATGAGGCATAACTTATTCTCTCTGCTCTAGGTCACCTTTGTTTAAAATTTTTATTTTTGTGTGTATGTGGTTTTGTCTTTTTTAAGACTCTCTCACTAGCCTTTCAAAACCAAAAGTTTGGTAAATGAATTATTTCATGTGGGTTTTTTTGTGTGTAAGGCAAGTTCTTGCCAGACTTTAACTTTTTGCCTTGCTTTAAATTTCTGGTAAAAATTGGGCTTCAGCAGCACTGTTAATTTATTTGTTAATTTATTAACAAATCTGAAATCGTATTTTATATGTATTCAATCCTTAAAAGAACAAATATATGCGACAATTATCAAGTCTTTTATTTACTGTCTTGCTTATCTCACAGGCTTGTATTGCAAAACTTAAGACAAAGGACAGGTAAAACTCAGGTAATGTCTGGTAGGACAAGTTAATTATATAAATATGTCTTCAGAAACATTTCCTATTCTTTCCATCCCCAGTATATTTTGTTAAAAAATGATTTAACTGGAGAAATTATTTGTTCACTCTTGTTCACTCGTGCCATCACTTGTATCTAAACTGAAGCTATTCTTATGTGTTTAATGCTTTTAAAGCCATTGCTATGCAACTGGGAACTAATTTTATTTGTGACTAGGAAGAGCATTTTCCTCAAAAATAGTAATTGCATAGGCTAGCTACCTTGTGAGAATGTAGATTGTCTTTCAGTAATCAGAAAAGAATGAGAAACTTTTAGGTCAGGTTCGGGTGGTCACCAAAACTGAATAAGTAGTATGGATTGGCTGGCTAAATGAGAAGGGAAAACTAAATAATAAAATAATGACACTGGAAAAAAAGTTAAGCAAAAAATGACTGAGATTTGGTTATATAATACATATGTATTTAATTCATGTTATGTTTCTCATTTCTCTTGCTTTGAACAAGAAAATTTGAGAGGAATTTCAATGACACAAAAAATAAAATTGATGGAGATGATAAACTGTATGGACACAAGTTATTAGGACAAGTAAATCCGTATTAGAAGCAGGGTAGCTGCAATAAAGTAAATAAATATTGTAATTTTTAACAAGAGGAACTGACAAGTAATTTGTGGGCTCAGTAGAAAATGCAGTCAAGCATAAACTATTTTCTTTCTTATGCAGAGTAAAATGCTTATTCTGATGATTACAGCCTCTAAGTGTCTATTGCTCAGTGTTTTTCATCCTCTGGACTTTGATATTCCCTCAATGAATTATCAAAAAGGCAGTGACTTTTACAATATGGTGATTGTATTGCTTTACATATTTTTTATAAAGAAATTTAAAAAAAACTATCCTAAATTTCACTAATATACAGAAGCACAGCTGCCTTTTATGTCTTGTACATAACCATTGAATGTAGAAATGGTGAACAATGGCAGTGGTTTCATTAGTTGCTCACTGGAGGCCTCTAGTCTTGTGGTTGAGTTTCACTGGCAAGAGGTGTCAGTCTTCATATTTAGTAACCTTCTTGAGGCCTTGTCATAAGCATAATTTATGTCACTTGGACAAGGAATGAAATATATTTATATAATCAGTGAACTGCTATAAAAATGATAAGCCTTATTTGTTGAAAGCATGGCTGTGTTGCTTCACAGTACAAAAAGGTATTTCTCCCCTAAAGTGGGTTTTAAAAAGATAATTTTCAGGAATATTTTTGGCAGGGTTCTTGGTATCTCTTCAGCTTTCATTGCAGCATGCAGAGCCATAGGCACTCTGAGCACCTTTCAAGATGTAAGCATTGCCTCTGCATTAAGGTGTTCTCGGAGTTGTGTTAACTTTTGGGAAGGTTCTGTTTTGATGCATGTGGTGGGTTTTTTGTTATATAGATTTGATTGTCTGTTTTTTGGTTGGTTTTTTTGGTTCATCCAGTTTTGTGTGGGTGGTTTTTTTTTGGTTTTTTTTTTTTTTTTGAGGGGTTTATGTGTTCTGTTGTGGGTTTGGTTTGTGTTTTTGCTTTGGTTGTGTGTTGGGGTTTTTTTAGCCGTAGGTGGGAGGGGGAGGCTGATTTGTTTGTTTGTTTCAGCATTCCACAGTGCCTGAATGCAAGACCATGGGTGCTAAACAGAATACTGCAGTCTGATGCCTGCTGTGGTTTCCCATCACAGCCTTGTTTATAGGAGTGTCACCTGAATTTGACTCATTATGCACGTTTCATTTGTGTGTGTAAATTGCCAAGTAAGGTTACAGGTTTTGAAACATCCAAGTTTATTCCAAGCCTTATATCCTCCTAAAGTCCCATGTGCTGCAGGACATGGAGAATTTTACAGACTGATTTGATCCATGTGGTAGCATAGAAACTGTAAATGTGAAGTATTTTATATGTGACATTAGAGAAAAGAGAATGGGCGGGATGAAGTCCATTGATGCCATCCACAGTTCTTCACAGTTTACAGTAGTTATTAACTTAATCTTTTATCTAACCATCATATTTCTTTATCTCACTTCTTTGCTGTGATTTTCTAGAGTCAGTTATGATATGCTGGTTACTTTATTTTACTTAATTTTATGTAATGATATTCACCCTTTCTAAAGGTGAAATTCCAAAAAATAATTCAGGGCATCCTCTTTCCCTGAGTTCAATAAGGTGGCCTGAGGAGAGGCACTATGAATAAGTCATAATTTACTTTACAAATATTCAGATTCCTCAGTATAATTCAACTCCTACCTTCTATTCAGCCATATGAGCCTGTGATATCACATTTCCTTGTGCAGCCTTCTAGTGAATAATCTTCATGTCAATTCCATTCCATGGGTTGGATAAAAATATGGTTATGCAACATTCCAACTTGTTTATTTGACCAACTGCAGAGTTAAAGTCAACACACGTTTGATTAGAGGCATACTGAAATTTTTTATCAGAATATCATTGCTGTCATTGTCTAACATCTACTATGGAAGCATCATCAAAAGATAAATTGACCTTAGAAAGGAACAATAATATCTATATTGATATGAAAACTGGTGATCTTTATTGGGAAGAATATACTATTCTTTATTTTTCAATAAAACATGTCAGTATTTCCTTCCTTACATTTAGCAAACAGCAGATTAATATTTTAACATAGCTATTTTCAAACAGTTTGCTGTATAACTTGAAGGCACACTCAGATTTCTTTCCTGGTTTTAAAGAATGACAGCAAAAGCACCTTTATCTGACATTTAGGATGATTAAATTTTGAAAAATCACTTGGCATATTCAGCATGACTCCACAGGGTACTTTTGCTTTATAAGGCAATGGATCATGTTAGCTTAACTTATATTTAAGATTTGCTGGACTGATATTATTGTGTTAGACAGTATTGCTGAAATGGAAACATAAAATTTTGCTGCCAGGAGATCAAGTCTGTGCCTGCCCTACACTATAAATTAGTTCCATAAAGTTTTAAAATGCAATATTTGCTCTAACCCAAATAGTGCTGTAAGCCAACAAATTGTGTTTAAATGTATATAAAATTTAATCCCAGATCAAAAATGTATGCATTGCTTTTTTTGCCATCTCAGAAGTTATACAAGATACACTGCTATTTTAAAATAACAGTCAACCTCAATTGAATAGGTTTAGAGATATGAATAATTTTCATTCTTTTTAATTCATGACACTGATGTAGAAACAGATTTTGGAGTATCAAAACTTTTTCACCTGTGTTCCTAAATTGTAGTGTGTTTATTGTGTCTTACCAGGTTGAGTCCAAAGCAACAGTGCTAGAAAAAAAAGTGTTCTCTTAAAAAGTCAGGGACCTGAAATTTAATTTCATTAATCGTCTGAAAAAAACCTTTACTAATTTTTCAACATTTCTGTGCTTCAATATTTGAGCAATCCTATTTACTACCATTGGGCTGGGACTGTGGTGAGGATGCTCTGCACAACCCCTTGGTACAGCCTCCTTTCTGCCTTCACCTTTCACCTCTGAGCAGTGGAGGCAGAAAGCCAGCATGGAAGTTCCTACAGATCCCCTTGGCGTGCCTGCTTGAGCCATTTGAACTTCCCTGGTTTTCTTTTCTCCAGAGCAGGGTCCTGTTGTGCCACTTGATTGAGCAGAAATAGCTTCTGTTAAAGTGCAGCCTCTGTGGGTCATGGAAAATCCTTTTTTCATCAAAAGAGTTTGTCTCAAAGCTGGGAAACAGGCACTTGTCTTTGTCCTGAGAAACAGACTAGCTGGGTTAAGAGAATGCTGGGTTTGCAGCTTTTCTAATCACACAGATGTACCTCTCACAATAGGTTTGTGGAAGAGAGAAGCCAGCAATTCTTTTGAATGCAGTAGTGCAGCAAAAGACAAGAAGAGCAAAGTTAAAACCTGTCTGCTTTTTGTTGCCTTTTCCTTCCATGCCCATACAAATTTAATGTATTTGAGATGTCTGACTGTTGTATGTAGTCCTTAGACCTTATTAATAGTATCCTGTTAAGAATTTTGTTGTTTAAGTGAAATGTTAATTTAAGGGAACCGTTCCCACCTTGGTGTGGTAGTCTGGGAGGGGGAATTCCTGTGGAATGCACGGGGGCTGAGGAGCAGAGGGAACTGGCTCCCCCACCCATAGCAGCGGCTGTGTTGGGAGGCTTGCTCATGTTTTGGTAGTTGAAGGACTCTAAACAAATGGTACTGAAGCCTTACAGGCTCTCAGGGGAGGTGCAGCAGGGATTTTTGCGCCGTGCCTGCAAGGCTGGTCCAAAGCACTGAGGTGGTGTAAGTGCTCCCAGCAAAGGTGTGACACAGGTGTGGGGGAGGGGGTTCTTCCCTGCCTGACAGCAGCGGTGCTGATGCAGGTCTGCAGATGCAGCAGAGACCCATTTGCAATCTAATCAAATACTGTGGATTAGTTGAACTAAGAGAATGGGTATGAGGCTTTTCAAATCTGTATTAATGCCTGTTGTTTGCCACATTTGGCCTGGAAAGGCAGGCCCGGGGAATGCTTCTGGAGTGTCTGATGTGCGCTGCTCAGGCCGATGGCTGTGTGGGGCCTCAGTGGAAATGAGCTGCAGCTCAGGCCTGACCTCTGTCTGACTCTTTCCTTCCAATGCTTTCTGCACTACACAGTGCCTGGGCTGATAAATTACCAATTACAGAGCACCAATAAATTAATGCCTGCTTTGCGTTATGGCTGTTAACAAATCAATTTGAAAACCACAGTTTCACTGCTGATCTCTTCACTGGTTTGCTCCCTTGGCCAGTTTGTTCTGGGAAAGATGGAAAATTCTAAGCTGAAAATATCAGATTTAAGAAAGGATGCAACTTGCCTCATTTGAGTAAAAAAAACCTTGGAAAGTCATGCAAATATTTCAAAGAAGCTGAGCATTAATTCAAGTGATAAATTGTTGAAAAATATATCTGATTGTTTGTAACTTCTCTTATTATTAGTTAATTAAATATCTTAATGTATCAACACATATTTTTGAAAGTTTATTCACAGAAATAATTGAAAATAAATTACAGTTTCACAAAAGGACAGCTATTAAGACAGGCACCATTCAAAACTGCAATCCTCTTCTCCCAGACTTACATTTAGTGCCTGTACAAATAGACACATGAATGCTTCTAATGCTGCTGTTCTGAGATTTCTGTTTTAGTTTCCATTTTTGTTTTGGTTTCAGAGTCTGTATGAAAGCTGGACCATATTTTAAAGCATATTTCAACCATGCAAGATACCTGATGTAATTACATGCCTCTGGAGGCCATGAATCTGAATTGAATGCTGAGTACCACACAGTTCTGGTGACAAAATCAAGAAAGATGGCTACAGATGCTGAACGTATCTTGTACATTGTAGCCATCCTAAATAAATTGCTTGGCTCCCCTGAATGAAACTGGTAGCTGTTCAGACTGGGTGTCCTGGTGTTTTCCGTAAGAAATGTGTTTTGGCTTTGTTCCAGCAACAGTTAGGGAGCCATTCACGCTGTAAGGCTCCATGTGGTACTACAAGCCAAGAATTCATCCAATATGGAATATGGAAGAGAGAATTTTCTCTCCACGTACAAAGCAGCTCCTTTGGGCCAGCCATGCAGACGGTTCAGTGTTACTCTGTGGAGCAGTTGGCTTTGGAGCTGTTGCTTTGCCAATGTTTTTGTAAGTTTTCAGTCAGCTCCCTGAAGGAGGCTGACATTAGTGGCTACTTAATAATTGGCAAGGGGTAATATAGTAGTAAAATAGAATTTCTGTAGACTGATTGATTAAATTGTGTCAAAACATACAGATAAAGGGTGGACATGTGAATGAAGGTATCACCCATCTGAATGAAGTCAGCAACAATTTCTAAATAATTTGGATTAAGATTTTTTTTTTATTTTAACCACAGAAAGTGTATCTGTATTTCATAAGCTCATTTGGCAAGTACTGATATACCTTTGACATTGAGTCTGATATGTGGGAAATGGTGAAGTGACTGAATTGAATGCTTAGCTACAATTTTCAATTATATCTGTATTATGTCTATCTAGGCACAAAGCATGTGCTGTGCTTGGTTATAAAAATATATGTCCTCTGTAGTCATCAGGAGAGTTTAGAAAATCCCTTGATTCATTAAGAGACAATGTTAGATCAAGTACCAAAATCGTGATGTCTTTCTGTCACTGAAAGGGTGGGAAAAACAAAACAAAAAAATTTTAGTGTTAGACAATCAAGTCATTACTTTATTTTGGCAAGGATGGCATCCTGGCCAGGATGTGCAACAGAAATCATTTCATTCACACATAGCCCAGGTGTGCAGAGAAAATCATTCTATGACACATGAATTTTACTAGATTTTCAGATACTTGTAGAGTCAAAACCCATGGAAAATCATGGTTCAATGTTCATTGGTCCAAGGTTACAAAGTTCTAATATTTGGTTTCCTATTAGTTATGGGTTTCTTCATCTCCCATGCTAAATAGGTCCTCATTCTTATCTCTTATCAGTCTTTTCTGGACCAGGTATCTCTAACCAGTCCAGAGATGATGTTTGGAGTTGATGGTTGTTATCTTTTGTGTGTCCTCTGTGCTACTCCCAGCCCGTTGAGATGTTGAGCACATGACGACTTGAAACAACAGCCCGTTGAAAAAAAAAATTAAAATTCCTTTCCCATGTGGCAAAGGCAAACAGGACTGACTAAAGTTACAAAAAAATTTCAATTTTGTCTAAGTCCCAACAATCTGGGTGTCTGGGACTCTGCCCTGGGAAGGCTGGGGCTGGTGAGGAAGCCTGTGGGGAGTCCAGCGACGACCTGCCCACTGGCCAGAGCTGCTGCTGCAGGGGGCTGCATGTCAGACAGCAAAGTCTCCTTAACATCTCAGCCTGGCCTATAAACACTAAGCAATGCTATTTAAAAGCTCAGTTACATAGACTAAAATATCTAGTAACAAATTAGAGGAAGCACTGCATAACCCTGTAAAACAGCTCTTTTCCCAGCTACCTTTTTTCTTCCTTGTTCAACTTGTCAAGTGTATCTCTTTAGGGCTGGTTAAAACTTGGTTTAAACACGGAGGAGCAAAGGAAATCAAGTCTCTGTGAATAAAACAGAAAGAACTTTAAAGAGTCCAAATATCCCCAAAAAACCCTGAGATAAAACCCAAACGAGATTAAATGTTGATGCCAAAAAAATGGATATTTTTATTTAATAGTAAAAGAGACAAAGAGAAAGAAAGAGAAAAGTTAAAAAGAGGTAAGGTGCTTTAACAATCATGGCATAGGTCATCACCACACCTGCTCCAGGAGGCCTCAGGGTGTCCTGCAGCAGGCAATGGTGGTGGGGGAGGGAAGGTGAAGGTCAGGGATTGTGCCTGTTGCTTTCCCCTCCAGTTTTTGCACCAGGTTTTGCCTTCTCCTTTTCATGGGCCTCGAGGTGGGGTGCTCACAGTCCATCCTGCACGTGGTCTTCAGGTGTTCAAGAGTGATTGTGATAACCAGACATAATGACAAAGAACAGAAAGTACTCCCAGATACCTTATAAGAATTATATATATATATATATTATAAATCTGAAGTAAATGTCCCATAAAGGGGTCAAATCCACAATTTGGCATTATTAACACCATGTTCTCACCAACTGAGATAATCTGAAAAGCCTTTAACAAACTGTTTAAAATCACTTGGATTTGGGACACCAGAGCACAAGCAATTGTGTGAGGAAAATCCTTTAATTTATACCATGTTTCTGGAAAGGTAATGTACGTAGAGGAAGCCCTACTGAAAAACACTGGTGACTTGAAAAATCAGTAGCCTCTTGTGTTTTCATGTCAGGTGTTTTTGCTAGAGTGTATGATCAACTACTGTCTGCTTTGCAATGCATTCAGTATTATGTATTATGGCACTAGAAATGACAGTGCAGTTATTTGTCATGAGAATTTGAATCATAAGGAAACAGTTTTGCAGTCCTCAGTGTGAACAGAAAATGACAGGCAGACAGGGCTTTTTTTCACTCTTCCAGTTTATCATGTTTAAAGTGTCTATTTCTATTTAAAATTTGAGTGTATGTTTGTGGAATGAATTAATAATGTTTGGGGAACTAGCATTCCATGTGCTACATGATACTCATTGTATTAGCAAATTAATCTAAATATTCAGCTTCTTTTTATGAAAGAAGTTCTCTGTCTTGTCTGACAAATGCCCAAAGCATCTCTGAAGTCTATGCTGTGGTGCTCTCTTTGCAAAAATAAACAAACAAACCCCAAAAGAACCCAAACAAACAAAATCCAGAAACCAAATCTCTTTTGATTGGAGGCTTTTTCAACCGCTGTGCAGTGCCTCACCGTGCTAATGCAGAAGTATTGTGTTTCTGAAGAGAACACCACATCATCGAGGGGCAACTCATGAGACTACAGAATTTTCATAGGGGATGACAACCAAAAACTCACTAAGACATTTTGTAAAATATCTTTTTTTTTTTTTTTTTTTTTTTTTTTTGCATTTCTAGTTTTGCTACACAATTTTTAAGCATTGTTGAGCATGAGACCANTTTGGAGGGAAGGTGGGAATAAGCGTTGGCACACAATGTAAGATTTTTTTAAGGGTTGGGTGAGTATGAATTGTAGATGTTGTTCTAACTTGCCTTAAACACATGAAATATAATAAGTATTTACCAGGGAAGGAGATTTTAATTCAGTGTTGTCTTTACCATGTGAATGGATAGGCATAAGTTCTAAACCAGGTTAAGCAGGGAAGCAAACAGCTCAGTTACCACTTGTGTCTGCAGTTTCTGAAGTTTCATACCGGTGATACTTTTGTTCTGTCCTTCAGTACTGACTTTGATTAAGACCTTCAGTGGAAATAACAGTAATGCTGACAAAGAGTATGTTCCTAAGTATTTGTTGCAGTTTCTTACCTACACTGTTATAATCCCTGCCTATGAAGATGCTTCTGCTGTTTTTCCTTCACAAATCCTTCACCGGTCCTTCACAAGGGCTCGTAACTTTAGAATTTGTTGTAAAATCTTCTGAGTGTAATTTTCATCTTGGGTGATGCATGTACTGGTGGCAGCCCAGAAGTGTGCTCTGTCAGTGTTGCTGTAGTCTTCAGTGGCAATTTTCATGGCTGTCCCTGAGCTTGCAGAGAATTAAAATGTCCACAGCTTTCAGGCAAACCCTGTGTAGAAACTTGAATTGTAACTTTAAGCTAATATATTAATTTTCCTTGTTTCTTATGTTATTCATTGTGGTTCTATTAAATTTTTGGGATGATTTTGTTATTACAGAAGAACTCCAGGAAACCCTTTTCTTGTTGAGCTCTTCAACTGACAAACACAAATAAGCCAAACTGAAATAGTTGTGTATAAACAAATCTAGTAGCCACTGTAACATCAGTTCTGATTTGATAAAAGAAAGAACTGTAGAATAAAGCCAGACTGATTTTTTAAAGATATATTTTTAAATGATATCATGTTACAGTGAGGCAGGAGCAAAAATCAGTTATATCACAGAATGATATTGAGGCATAGAAGCTGATTAAAAGGAAATAAAATATGACTGATAATTCATATTGACAAGAGGTTTCAAGGGATCTATCACAGTGTTCTGAGTAAAGCACATAGTATTTAAATATCACTATGAGAATAGACTACAGTATTACATCAACAGTTTCTAAAGGTCTGAGTGACAATGAAATTGAGATGTAAGGCAAAACAAAATGTCAGGTTCAACATACCAAGTAACAAGGAGCAACTATAGCCCCCCTGAGAAGGAGGTGGTTCAGTGTCAAATGAATAACCTAACTAGTGGAAAACAAACTGGGGGAAAACTACCTAGAAGGTAACAAATTTCACCCTGCATCAGAGGGTTTTACTGTATGTTGCTGTGTGCTGTTCCAGTGTCCCCCCACTACCCCTTATAGAGAATTTATTTCCCATTGACTATGCCATCTTTATAGGAGGATGAAAAAATCCTGTCGTTGTTCAGGTTGGTGGATAACTTCCTCTAAGCCAGCGATGTCTGCGATGCCAGTTGTCACCAGGCTTCTCTGACTGTTCCTTAGAGAGCAGAGAATTGCACATAGCACACAAAATGCTATATGGTTCCAAAGGGTGGGGGGTGTCCTGTAATCCATTGTAGTCAAATGTTAAATGAAAAAATATGGAGATTTAATTTGAAGAACAAAAAAAATTGCTCTAAAGGGATTTTTAAACAGATATTTTTGTTTCTCCCCATAGAGTCTATTGTCAGCCAAAGTATTTCAAAGAGAGATTTTTCTGTTAGATTGACTGTGAAGGAGAAAAAATATTTTTTCTGACTGGCTTAAGAAAATAGTTACAAAATATTTCTTTATATAACCCAAAGAGCTAGTTTCATTGTATTTCCAGACTGCCAGATAGTTTGACCTTCACTGGAGTGCACTAAATCCCTTGAAACTGATCATAAGTAGGAGAGTCAGAGTGATGGCTAAAACCTTAGTATTTCATAATTTGTGTTGTATTCTCAACCGAATAAATGCAAATCTCTCTGAAACAAACACTTCACATCTAGGGTTTTCCTCCAGAGTTGAAATACCAGCATGGCTGTAAAGTATCTAGCTTCCTGATGGCAGGGTGCAGTATGATCTGTTTTCCTGAACTTGTGTTTGCCCAAGTCACAACACCTATGAGAAGTAATTTCAAAGGCTTTGAAGAGATCAAGAAATACTCTATCACCAGGTGGTTATGGAAGCGTGAACTTCTTCAAGCTGAAGCTCCTTCCAGTTGTCTACTTCACATCTGAATAGGGTACTTTGTTGATTTTTTTGTCTAAAGTTCTTTAAACATATATCTAAGATTGCATCAGTATATTTTTTAGCACTGGCTCCTCGCTTTTTTATTTATTTCACAAACCACTTTTGATTTATTTTCTCTCTTCCCTTCCATAATAGCACATTTTTTTATCACACAAGGTATGAGAGTAAATTCTCACATCTTCAGCTGTGTGCTGGTATTTATCTTAGGGAAAGCTAGAAGAGAACTTGGGTAACATATGATCCTGAAAATAAATTTTTGTGGCCATGCTGAGTTTTGAGGATAGGCCAGGTGAGAAGGCATAACTGTGGTTTGCAGCATAAATGTGTCCAACTGGGCCAAACCCACTCTACAGCACGATATCAAGTGGGATTAACAAAGCACACCACTATGGCCAGTACTTACTTTTTAGTATTGTTGCTAACTTGTTGCTGTTTCCTTGATAGCATTTGGAAGGCAGAAAGCTTCTCAGCCAGCAAATATGTTCCTATCTCAGTGCAAGCTGTGCTACTTGCTGAGAGTACAACGAGAATATCTGCACGTATGAAAAATAAGGTCCTCAGGATTTTGTGCAGTGGTTGATCCACAGAATCCCCAGGAAACTTAAGAAAAATAAACTCTGTCATAGAAGTTAGATACTGTCAAGAAATTATCAATAACCTAAGATAAAATTGGAATCCATAGTGTTTTCTTTTCATTGTAAATATATTTGAATAGTGACTTGAAATTAATAATAATTTATTATGTTATGTATGTTAATATACCTTTTATTTTCATGCTGACAATATATGAGACTATATAGTAAATATATAGGATAAAAATGTAATCCCTTTTTGCTTTGTTTTCTTTTAATAGAATAGAGCTGCATGATTAGAGATATAACATTTTCAAGAAAATTATCTGCAGGTGATTAATTTTGCTACTAGAGCAATCTCTTGTTCCCAATGGAGTTCGCCTAATGGGAGCAGCTTTTATAATGGATTAGGTGACCAGTTGAGTTAATTCTGTGGCTTTACATGTTCAGAGTATCATAAATCAGATTATGAAGCAAAAGTATTAAATATTCTATCTGTAAAACCATTGCAAGCTTTATTAAGATCATAAATAAAAATTCAAAAGAAGTATAGGTTCAGAAGGTAAAAGTTTAGTTTTGGCTTATTCTCTTTGAAAACAGTGGATTTTGAAACAATGTATTGGAGTCACAAGGTTTTCAAAAGCTGCTCAAATTTTCTCTTGAACAATATTCTGAACACCAGAAATATCTAAATGCTGCTCCAAAATGCCTTAAATTTATAAAGTCTTGTAGTGTGTTTATGAAGACAGCTTACCTGCATTGATTTGTTGAATATTCAGCATCAGAAAATCCTTTGTCATTTTCTTTAGCCTGCATTTTAATGACTTTTGCTTGCCTGGTACGAGCTTTGAAGTAATTTTAAAAGGATAAACCTTTATTGGTAATCTATATCTTTGGCAGGGTTCTGTTGATTTTAACTGAAAAACAATGACGAAAAGGATATTAGCTTCAGTGAACCAAATATTTGCAATTAAATCAGAGGATTGGGGAAAGGCTTAACACTAATGAGGTGAATAGTATGGATTACAGGATCTACATTTTGTCCAATTAACTTCAGAATCTTTGTATTTAGACAAAATAATGCTTAGGGTAGATAATGACTAATAATTGTCAATCTTACATGAAATACTGTTTTGATAGAATACATCAGTGGAATGTTTGTTCGAGCTGTTGGATAAATTAGGAGTTCTCTGTTGGTCCTGTAGCCCAGACCTGTGAGAAGCCTTTATACTGACACATGGAGGGGTGGCTGCGGCTCAGTTGCACCCAATGTGAAGGAAAACAATCTCTGCAAGAGCTCAGCCCAGACCCCACACTGGCTGTTTTTAACTCTGGCAGTACAAGGCATGCAAGAAACAGTGAAACTTTTATTTGGTCCTTTATTTGTTGGACACTAAGTTGCTGCATGAAAAGACTGACCTCTTAATTTGTGTCTAACAGTAACAGCCACGCAAGAAAACTATTTGTGACAAACTCTTTTCTCCTTGGCAGGTTTGTTACTCCTTAGAGATGCTGATTCTCTCTTCTTCCTTCATCCTCTGTGCAAAACAATGTTTGGGGGTTTTTTTGTTCATTTGTTTGTTTTCTAAAGGGGTAAATTCTTGCAAGGTCCAATGTTTTTTTAATAATTCAGTCTTCTAAATGCATTATTTTTTATTGCGCACAATAATATCTATCTGCAAGAGGAAACTTCGGCAATAGCTAAACTTTGTGAAGATAAAACCTGTTGTTGAAGCTACATGCATTTTCTTCTTCATGTGAAAACTCTGAAATTTTATGTATATGATCTCTTAAAATGCCATGACTGAAATTAGGGAGTGGTTACAAAGAAGCTGAAGAAATGTAGGTAACTAGAATCTTAACCATGGAAAACATTATTTCCACACCTCCTGATAGTTATTACAGACTTGAATAATTTGCCAATTTTTGTGCTCTCTTGAGATGTTTTTAGACATCTCTTAAGGATAGTCTTAATTGAATGTGCATATATTCTGATGGTAGTACTATGATATGGTGTTTCTCTTGCTATCTTGAGAATTCTAACATAAAGGAGTATTTTCTTCAGTTGCAAAACTAATGTACAAGAGAATAATTGTTTAAGCAAACCTTTCGTAAAGAATAATATTTTAGAATAAGGAAAAAAGCCCCACACTTTATATCTGGAAGATGCTTGAATATTCTAAAATAGTAATAAAAGAATTATGAAAAACTTAATTTAGGCAGGATCATAGTGGTACAGAGGCAACTTCAGCCATTGCTGCCTTGTCTGGAAAGCTCACCTGAGTCTGCCCAAGACATGAAAGGAAATTTTGGATACTCTTCTATCCAGTGGGAATCCCTAATTATTTTATGTATAATTATAACAGAATAGCAATTAACAATTAAATAGGCTGAAATTTATGTTTCTTTATGAGGTTTGGCTTGTGGATTTTTAGTTTTTTAGAAGAGGATGTGTGTTAAAATTTCATGCCTAAGATTGATTTTGTTTGTAGAAATCGACTTTCTTAGATTGCAAATATTTGCCTGAAGGAAGCTGGATTTGTTTTCAGCTACACACAGAATATAATAATGAAAATATAACCAAGAGTTAATGAATGTTCAACATATTAAAGAGATCAAAGAATAGCATGGTGAAATGAATTTTTCGGATAATGTTTTTTCCTGTTTTCTTGGCTGATTACTTGTGAAGGTAGTTAACGCACAAAGGATGAACCACTGCATAATTAATTTATAACTGTAATACTGCATATACTCTAAACAAAACTGTAAAATTAGAATATTAATGTATGCAGTGTTGATTATGTCAAATTCTTTTTTTGCCCAAACCATGTAATTATTTAATGCACTATTTAGCTGTGACTAACTCTGAGTGGTTTAAAGTGTTTATAAATACATGTCTGTGATTTATTTTTTTATAATTGTAGTAAGTTGAGACGATTTTAGGAGCCCTGTTTATGTCTTGATAAATTCCTTCTTTATTTTATATCATCCCAATGGTAGCATGCCATGAGAGTAAAAAAAAAGGTGGATTGTTTTTTCTGTTAAAAAAAAGGAAAAAGTAATGGAATTTTATACTTTTCAGATTTTCATACTCAAATTTATTTACCGAACTTTATATTTCCCTGTGAATTACTGTTAATTGTTTCTATAACGACAAATGAAAATGAAACCAAGGAAACAATCCATAAATTTTGTGTTGAGTGCAGCTCTGTATAGAAAGCAAGGTGGGCAGCTAGAAGCAGCCTGGGGTGCACTTTGAGGAAGACCTTCAGGATCATATGGATTTGGCTCTTCCTCCTGTCTCCTTGCAAGACCTGGAGGGTTTTGTTTTTCTCAACCTTAAAACACATGCAAGACTCTGAGTCTGGATAGAGACAGGAATTACTGTGCCAAGCAGAAGCTGTAGCCTTCTGTAGAATTTAGCATGATTAAGACCTCCTTGTAACAGCTAAAGCACAAACAAAGCTAATTTAATAATTTCAACAAATCTAAAGGTTTTTATATTCAAAATTGTCAGTGCCTTAACAAAAAGCACTGTAATGATTACAGCTTCTCAATAAATTGAAACGTTTCTAGTTTTACATACACATCTTGGGTAAGCTGCAGCAATACTGGGCTGCCAAGTTTCAGTGGTGCTTTTTGTCTCAGACTTGTGCTAAAAGCACCAAATAGTTCTGATATTGTTAAAGAAACAAATTTGAATCTATACAAATATTAAGCCAAACAAGACACTGTGCTTAGGCAGAATATTTTGAACTGCAGCACCTCTGCAAAGTATACTTTTGTGTCTGTTTTTTTCACCAGTCCCATAAATAATGTCTCAACTTTTAAACTCGCAAACATTTGTTTTGCCAAGGGGTTTCTGTTATGTTCTTCAGGATCCAATTAACCTGATCAAGGTACCCTGAAAGAGGACTCCCAAACTGCTAAGCAGAATTTGAATTAATTATTAAGACCTATCTAATTAGATACCATCGTTTCTATTTTGACTTCTCTTTTCAAATATTTGCAATGTAAATGTTCCAAATTGCTTTCTATAGGTCACATCATAAATATTCAGATCATCATTTGGCACCTATTTCTAGTTTATTCTCTTCAAAATAATTGCAAAGTGCTGAAATATTTTCCTTATCCTGGTGGAAGACAAAACAAAAAGTAGCAGAACCTTTTTCAATAAGGTGTGAAGGAAAAGACTCTGTGGATTTTAAACACCATCTAATTAATTCTAGTGCCTGTAATGCTGCAGAATGCACTATGTGAAACTTTCTTTAGCAAATTAGGCTTTATTTTTTGTCTGGAAATACGATGATGCATACAAATTATATCTAATAGTAATTAATTACTCTGGGATGTTCTTAAAATTTCAATATTAAATTATGGAATACCTCTGAGAATAAGGGAAAATTTGCCATGCTTTTGGCTATAGCTCTGGTCTTGTGAGCTTCATTAAAACTATTGTTCAACATCTACAATGATCATAAATGTGAATGCCAATGCAAATGATATCCTTTTATTGTGGAAAGGACACTGTTCCTGTTGTCAATAGCTTGAAAGCTGGTTAATCTACACCTTCCCACCCGTGGGAGAAGGGTGAGGCATTGTTCTCCAGCTGAGGCTTTTTATGATGATGAGCTGAAGAAAGTAATCAGAGGACCATCAAAGATCAGGAGTTTTGCTGTGAAGAGAGGAGTCCAGCAAAATTCAGACTTGGAAACTGGTGTACTGGACTCAGTGAAATGGGGTATTTTTAATCAATTCCCATTTACTGGTGACTTCTCTGCTGTGAGGTATGTCCCTGGTTCCTGGGCTTTTCACACTTAAGCAACATTTTCATCTGGTCAGGATTTTGAGGAGCATCAAGCTGCTGTTCCAACTGAATATATGGGATAACTTATACAAATAGATATTTGCACATCAAAAAATAAACACACCACATATGTATATTGCTGTCAGGGAGCTGAAAATTATTGTAAAGGGAACTTCAGAAAACTAACAAATTGGGCCAGTTGTAAATTTGTTCAGAATCTTTCTGGTAGTCACTTCTTCATATTACAAACATAAACAGATTATTTTCTTCCTTTTAATTTTAAATGTTGATATATATATAACAGGATATAAGCCAGCAAGGTTCAGACAATAAAATGAAGTGATTCTAGAGAGAAAAGTTAACCATATGAGAAATATTGCTCTTGGGTATGATCAAAGTGAATGGTACATCATGGGAATATATAACTGAGAAGGCAGTGGCATCTATCTACCATATACCAAGTGCTACAGTGAACCTAAATCATTATTAAAAGGATTCCCACTCACATTTGTAGGAACTTTTGAAGATTTAAGTTTGTAAGCGCAGGATGTGTCAGAGGCAGAGATATCCTCTTTGGTTTTCCCTCTCTGAAGGGGAAATTAAGTCCTTAAACACTTTTAGCAAAATGAGATTAATTAATAGACCACCTTTTGAAGAAAAGAGGGGGGTTTAAAATAGTCATCAGTAGTTCTAATATTCAGGTTAGCATTCTAGTGTATTATAAATGTATATGTATAGTTCTGGAATTTAATTATGTATGCAAGCTCACAGAGTTTCTTCACTCTTTTGTGAAGTTGAGGTAAAGATTTTGGTATTCAAGTTTTTTAAAACAAAAATATATTTGCTGATGATGGTGCTCTGTTACATTTATTCTCAAACAGTTGCTTCTGCTCCCTGAAAGGGCACAGAATGGCTCCTTTAACAATTAAAAACTCATTTGCTGAACACTTGCATCATGAAATCTGAACCAATTAATGCATTGTATGGAACTGTATCCTAAATATCTGGTTTCTGTAACATTAAGCAGAAGAGGCACTTTGTTCTACCTTAGATTTTGCAATACAGATTTTTTTTTTTTTTGAGTAAAAAAACCCTTTGGTTTCTTTATTAACTTTATAAATCTGATTTTGTCCTTTTTCATTGTTTGTATCTCAAGGTTTTTTCCTTTGATATTTGAAGTGCTGGTTCAGTTTTCATAAAAGTCAAGTGGAAATATGACCTGAACTTCAAGAGGGCTGAGAGTCAACTCTTAAACAAGTAAAGCATTAAGCAAATACGTATTTAAAATGCCATACAAATTCCATCTGTTTTCTCTTACTATTGTGAAGATTTTTTTTTCCCTGTGGGCAAATATTTTTTTAAATAACATTAATTTAAGCCAATTAAAATACAATTTGAGCATTCTAGCAGACTTAACTCAAGAATTTACATTTCCTTATTAAACCAAAGCTGAAGAGGTCACCTCTACACTCAGAATTTATTTTTTCTGCTTTCCAAACTGCCGTTTTATTTAGTCATGTCTGCACACGTGCATGTGTTCTTTCAAGGTTAATTTTTATTTTTCTGGCTCAGCCTATCAAGTCTAAACAAAATATTTTCTAGCACTTAGAACAGCTCTTCATATCCCTATAACCCAGGAAAAGTCTCTTCAGTTTATAACAGATTCTGGAAATATTTGAGTGGGGTTTTTTTTGGTTTTTTTTTTNTTTTTTTAAAAAAAGCGTTATCCATGCATTCTTCTCCATTGTGTATGTGTCTGAGCTAGGCCAGAGATCAGGGAATTCTGCTTGCAGTAAGATTGTGGTGCAGTTATCCACCTGTCATTTCTGTAGGGTTTCAACATCCACTTGTGATGAAGTATGAACACCAGCAGGTGAATGATTTTCAGATAGGAAGTTTAGTTAGGTTTGGGGAAAAAACATATGGTAGAGGTTGCTCTGGACCCTTCCCTGAGGAATAACTGTGATTCTCACTATTTTTAGAACTGATTTTACAGGGTGAGTTTGATTGACACATTGTCAGATCCTGCATATTTTACAGCTACTGAGGAGGAGAAAAATGGGAAAATACTTGCAGACTTCAAGAACTCTCACTGTGGTCCATGGCTAGTTTTACAGTTCTAAATACCATGGTCAGCCCGGGTGGAAAGCTGGATTGATTGCCTGCTCCGTGTTTGCGCAATGGTAAATTTGAATGAGGGGCTTTGGTATCTCCTTCCCAGGGATGCATGATGCAGTGCCCCTGAACCCAGGAACTGGGTATGAGGATCCATGCTTATGGGCACAAAAGTGCAGCTCTCCCCTGGACCTTGCTTCCATGTTCATGTCACCCTCCAGCTCTGCTATCAAACCAATGATCAGAAATTGCTTCTGTTCGTAGTAACTCCTATGCTCATGAGCAACTCTGAGCAGCTTCAAGAGCTGGATGACTAAAGCTTCATTCTGAGTGTTACTGTCTTTATAATACTGCTGCTGGGCATTTGAAATGCTATGGGTGGCTGTAGGAATGATCTTCAGTGACTGTATTTCCTTCCCTTATTCTTATTTTCAGTTTAGTGCTTAGGCTCTTTCTCATAGTTTCCTCCCCACTGCATTTCGCACGCCTATCTCACTGTTGGTTGTTAAATGAACAGCTCTAATTGCCACTGGTCAGTAATTAGTACAGGTTTAGTTATAAACAAATTGGGGATTTTTTTTTTCTGAAGTATCTTTACAAGTGATAAAACTATAATCTCTCTAACATCTGTGGTATGATCAAGAGAAACGATTTTAATGACCAGTAAATCTCCTTTTCTTCTTAATAGAATATCTTCCATCACAAAAGAGTAAATTAACAGTCACACCTCAAGGATGATCACAGTGTAAAAGGTGAAGATTTGCAGTGATAGTTGACAGTAAAAGTAGAAGTACTAGTCTTTTTTCTGGCATTTGTTGACCTCTCTTTATTTGCCCTGCTGGGACATGCTCCTTATGCTTTCCTGCTGCCAACACCTGAAGGAGCTCAGACTGTAGAAAATCTCATTGATTGACTCTCTAAGGAAGGAGTGATCAGATCACTCCCGTGGTTGGGTTTGTGTTTTCCAGGTGGGTCTGTGCTGGCATTTCTGCAGTGGATTTTTTGACTGTTTCCACTCCCTTAGTTTGGTTCCCACTGTGGGGCAGCCCTGGGGCATTCTGAAAGGGATTTCTTCCCAATGCCATCAGCCCACCAGGTGAGAGCAGGGATGTGCCAGCAGCAGCAGCTCCTGTCAGCAGCAGACCTATTGGAGGTGTTGCTGTGTGGGCTCTGGTTACTCAGCAGCAATAATCTCAATCTCAGGCCAGCTCCCATTACACAGCACTGCTTGGCAATGCAGACAAGACTCCATGGCGTTCTATTTTCTTTTTTTTTGAAACTGTTATCAGCTGCAAATGAAGATAGACTGTAAGTCAATTCTGCTATCGTGTCAGTGAAGATAGCTATGAAATGAAGGCTTCTTGGGGGAAGGAAAAGCCCTAACTGTTACTATGAAAGACCTTCTTATTTTGATTTATGTTAACTATTTTCTTTGTTGGAAATTGCATGCAAGGATATTTATATGCATCACATGATGCATTCTCCATGTAGCTTGTGACTTCATTTGTAGTCTCTTTCACCTCGTGAATGGTAAGCACACACCACATGAAATGGGAAATAGTAACTAATGGGCATTTTTTTAGAATAGCAGAATAAATAGGCACATAAAACTTTGCACTGGTTACTGCTGCCTTTCAGCTGTACTGACTCACTGGGGTGCACTTCCAAAGAGAAATGTAGGGTCCAGAAATAAGCACACAAAATATTTCTGTGGGGTTTTTTTTTTTTTTTTGAATGCTGTTTAACTTGCTTCATTGTGAAAGTTCTTTTTTCTTCTCCAGAATAAAAATATCCCTAATTTCCAGACTCTTATTTTCTACCTAATTTCGAGATTTGAGGTTTTCAGTGCCCTTATTTCTAAAGTTCGTATTTATCTGGTTCCAATAAGTAAACAAAACAAAAGAATCTCGGAGTCCAATGTTTGGCAAAAATTTTTAATGGAGCTAGAGGTGTAGAGGAAAAATCTGCATTTTCTATTTTTGCAGATTAAATATTCAATACATACATTACCTCAATTTGCAAAGAAAGGGATATTGCTAAGCACATTTTCTTTTTATTCTAGTCCAAGATTAATAGAGAAGGGAAAGTTATTAACAAGAAATATAATGCACGATAGTTAAAAATATTTGCTTAAGAAATTCAATATCCCAAAATGTCGTTGTTGTCTCTGCAAATGAGCATGACTCTTTGGATAAAACCTGCTGCTGTGCTGTGGGCATGTCCTACATTGCTGTGTCTCCAGAACCACTGGAGGCATGTATACAGATAGCTTGGTCAGGGAATGGATTGTGGTAGAAACAATAAATATAAAACTGGCAGTAGAAATCACTTGGTGTGAAAGTGCTAACTACTTCTGGGTGCCTCATAAGAAAGACATTTTCCATGCCTTTAAGTGCATGTTCCAAAACGTCATTTTAAGGCAGTTCTGCTCTTAAGAGTGGCTGTCACATAATCCAGTTAAATATTTGAGCTTTGTGAAGGTCTTTGTGCTGTCATCTATGATATATTTATATTAGTCCCTGCTACTTTTTTTGAATTTTGTTTTTAAATTTTTGGTTTGCCATTTCTTTTCTGAATTGTTCTCTGGCTAATTGTGCTACTGCTTCTAGAACAAAATTTCCTGTATAGTTTTGAGATTTTGTTTCAGTAGAAACAAATGAGAAATGCTGGCTTATACTTAAGGTCTTTGGGCAAAAGCTCCATTCAAACAGGAATAGAGTACCACAGAAAAACAGTAGATGCAGGCTGTATTTTAAAACACCAGGAGACTGAAAAAAAAAAGAGTGAAACTTCTGTGAATGTATTCCAACTAAATGAAACATAAGAACTGTTTTATTTCTAATAAATTCTCCCCTTTAGCTCAGCAGAAGGAAAAGTTAGAGTGGGACTGCAGAAGGAACATGTTAAAATTGTATGTACTGTGATGTCTGGTATTTTTCAGGAGAAAAAGTCACATTCAAATAGGATTTAGAGATAGAAGAAAAAAGTTATTTGAAACTGGACTTTATAGCTTTTTGTATTTTCACTTCATTCACTGTCTATTTTGTTCACTTGTAAGGGACATATTGCCCTGATAATCCTTGAATACTGTTGTTGCTACAAATAACTGTTTGAAACACAACAACAGCACTGACACTGTTCTTGGCCTGCACATGCTGATTCTGTGCTGCTTGCTCCAAAGCTGGCCAAAAACAGGGAGATAGGTCTGCAAGCAGAAGCAGAAGTGGTAAAGATGTAGCTGGGTGTTAATGGAGAGAAAAAGAGCCTCCTGATACAGAGGCATTTTAGGAGATCATTGTGGTGCAGCAAATGCAGCAAGTAAATAGGACTCATGCAGTGGTGTTCATGCAGGACTGTACACGGTTTCTCACTTTTAAGATGGAATTACTATTTGTTTGGTTCAGAAACTTTGACTTTTTTTGCTGAATTATTTTTTAAGAGTCTGAGATTAACATTTAATAATCATATTTGAATTTTGTACAAATACAAACAAATATATCTGGCTGTACTTACTGTAGTTTACATATTAGGGACCTTCAGTGTTGGTCTTTGTACTTTGCTTCTTTTGAATGATGCAGACTAGGAGAAAAAGTGCTCCTTACTAAGTACCAGTGTAGCTTATGATGTCTCATCTCTAATCTGTTACCTTTCTCAAGACTGATGTGAAATTCTGGAGTTTGATGTTGATGTTCCTTTGAAAATGTTTAACAGTATTCAAGAAAGAAACTAGCTATCCATAATGCACAGATCTACTTTTAAGAACAGATCCTGGATTTTTCTGGCCTATTTTTTTTTTCTTATTATTACTTGTGGTAATGAGGCATTATACTTACCGTAACATTAAGATGGATTCATTTCTCTCAATGTTAAAAGATCAGCTTCATGGAAGTTGTTATTGCTGGGTTTACAGTTTTTAATTAATAACTACTTGAATATCAGGAGTTTTGCTTAGGTGAGTTGATGACAGGAGAAAGTTGCAGAGTTCTAGTGAAGTGCCAATTATAAATATAATTTGACTTCTTAACCACGACAATGTCAAATTGTTTCAGAGTTTCCCTTCAGTTCAGTCATTATTTCTCAACCTTATTTTGAATTCAGACAAATAAATGTACTCAAAATTTTTCATGTAAAAACAACTGTAAATGTCTCATGAGACCAAGCTGCTGCCTTGAGCAGCAGCAGAAGAGAAGACTTTTAATTTAGTCAAGTATGAGGCGGTTTGAATCATGTACTTTTAGTTACAAAGGAATCCAGCTAGGAAATAGCCGTGCAGGTGTAGCCCTGTGCGATAACTTCATGGTTGTCCCACATACATGTTGTTGTGGTGTCTGCAGTCTGCAGAAAGCTCTGTTGGCTGGCAGCGAAGCTTTCCATCATTTAGCAGGAGCCAGGATGCCTTCCTGCCACGTTGTCCCCTCAGCAGAGGTGTGTCTGATGTGCCACAAGAAGCAGGCTGACCTGTGCCACACGAGCAGCTGGGGTGTGGATGTGCTTTGCTCTCAAGAAGCTCACCCGTGTCCCCTGTCCACGCTCCAGGTGACCACTCAGTGACCACTCAGCCCCAGGCCCCGGGCATCGTCCGAGCAGCGCTGTAGGTGCCCCTCTCCTGCAGTCTGCTGGAGGAGCCACCCTGGTTTTGTGCCATCCTTGAGAGGGCTGCAGCCCCGAGGGGATGCCCTGTCATTTTCTGTGTCCAGGGCAGCGGGGAGGAAGCCGGGAGCCTGAGGGGCAGTGGGGCCGGGCCTCCATCCCCAGCACAGCCTTCCCTGGGCAGCTGCTGCATGTGCAGCTGCTCCCCACCATTATAGAACCCTCCCCTCGCCTCCCATGCATGTCTTGCTGGGTCTGATGGAGTTTTTTTTTTGTATTTGTGCTTTTTGTTTTTGTTTTCTTTTTCTGAGCTACCATTTGCACCCCTAGATAATTATAGGACATGGCTAGCTACCACCAAAGGGTATAACTCAATTTAAAGAAAAAAATATGCTCAGGCTCCTATGTTGCAGATGGTCATGCTGGGCTTCTGAAGGCCTCTGTGGCATTATGTGGGCTATTCTAGAATGGGAGCCAAACATTGTTACTGATTTGAGACCTAAATGATTATTTAAATTTAGACTGAGGAAGAGATTAATTTCTCTTTAAAGTATGCTGTCAGAATTAATGCAGGTTCATTCTTTTCTCTGGTGTGCCTTCTTGTTGGAGGAGACCATCTGTTTGTCTAGGGAAGCCATGAAATAATATTCGATGCGAGATTTGCACTGAAACCCTGACATCTAGCAACTGCAGTTATGAAAATTATCTAAATGTGCCTAATTCATTTATATTTTAATTCCAATCCATCAGTGTCAGATAAAATAAGTTATTTTTTCTTCTATTCCTGGGTGGCTCCTATAATAGCTTAATGTTGTCTGAACAGCAAAATGGTAAGTTTTGAAGTCGTACTGCAAGCCAGGGGCTTTTGACAAGAGCTGCCCAGATGAAAGCTTTTTTTTGAAATTATTAAACTTTTTTATATTTCTGTAGATAATGATTATATTTCATTTCTTTAAAATGATTTGTCTGTTACAGCTATTGGAAGCCATACGTGAAGAGAATGTGAATTAATGACAAAGCAAAAGCAGGTAAAAAGTTCTAGATATCAGGACAGTGATGAGACTTGAGAAGAAACAAGTTCTGTTGGCTGATCTGATTGAGACCGTTTCCATTTTATGTTGCAAAATTGGAAAAATACATGGAAAATTAACAAAGCAGTTCTGTGCTGTTCCAGGTCTTCAAATTTGGCTCATCCTATTAAATTAGCGATTGCACTGTTCTTTCAGAAAGTATTTACGTGATTTCTTTCTTTGCAAAGGTTGACTACCAACCTTTAGAAATATATGGCTCAGATACATGGCTTATACAGCACCCCTAGACTTTATCTTAAGCACTTCTTAAGGATTTATATAATGAAAGTTTTCTATGCTTTTCAGAAAAGATATCTTTGCTAGTGTCAGGGAGGTGTTTTTAGGATAATCCAAGTTGTCTCTTTTAACAAGACTCAAATATCAGAAAACAATGTCCTTCACATGTTCCTAAGATTAATAACCAGACAAGTCATGACATCATCCTGCTTTCCACAGGGGTTTGTATGGTCATTTCTTAAAAATAAAAGAATTTTTTTAAAATTTATTTCATTTGTTTCCTTTTAGGCTGCTATTCCACTAACCTCAGTGGTTGCATATTTTTAACTCCTCTTTCAGGTGAGGCATTCCTAAACCCATTGGCCATGTGAGTCTGTTGCCAAACAGCAACAGAGACGTGTTCATAGGCTGTGGCCTGGGATAAAACATCCGGGTTCGAGGCCAGGTCTCTAGAAATGACAGCCTGCAGGGATTATCTTCCTCTTGAAGTAGTATCTTCATTTCTTCAAACTAATTTTGCCTTGCATTCACCACTGAATACGCTGTGTGTTTCTTCATAGCCTCCCAGCTAAAAAGTGACAAAAATACAGTCTATAGCCCATTTATTTAAAAATTTCATCTTTTAAATGTTTTTTCATGTGTACAAAGTGAAACTTGACCCTTTTATTGCCACATAAATGGCAAACTATTTCTGGAACATAACCCTTCTTAAAGCTCCTGTTTGAATTCCAATTATTTTTATTAATCGAGACTTGCCTCCTTAAAAGGGCATTGATGTCGTTATCAGCCTAAACATGTATGAAGATGTGGGATAAAGTGACTTTATCATTTTCAAAGCTGCTTGAGCGTGTTTGAAACAACATTGCCATTTTGGGCTAAACTGGGTTATGATTTAGGCCTTCCACCATTTGCAAGGAGTCACGAATAAATGGCTGTGGTCATAAAGAGGGAAAAAAAGAACTCTACCTTGTTTCATGTCTGCTTTTGATCTGCTATTGCCAGAACAAAGGCATGTATTGTAACTATATCCTCTTTTAGGCAGGAAATGAAAATATGACAGCTGCATCACAGATTAATTCAAAAACTTTTAATCAGTGAAATATTTTTGTTTCTATTGCCTCAGACTCAGGTGTTTTCTTCATAATGCCAAAGGCTTTACACAAATTTATTTTTATAAAATATTCAGTGACAAATCCTTTAATCTGAAGGCTTCATTTAATTTTTTTTTTAGAGAACAGTTTATACCACTTCATTAATTTCCACTATGCAAACCCACAGTTTCGGACTTCTCTTTTACAAGAGAAAACTGAAGTATATGTTATCTGTTGGTATGCTAAGCTTCTTTTCTTCCCTTTTCTCTTTACTGAAAGTAATACAGCTATTCTTGCTATAAAATATCTTTGTGTTACTGGGGAGCAAGTGTGGCAAGAGGCTTTGTTCTGAGGTTCTGAAAATGAGATTGATTTTCAGCAACAGGCTAATTTGCTTGGAGCATACTAAAGCTCTTCAAATAAATATAGTTAACCTAGAAAAAAGAATATGATGAATTCACAGATTTTTGATTTTAATTTTCTGGCTTTTGTGTGCATGAGCAAAGATTTGTTTTCTGTGAATGTAAGCACAGCTGACAGCAAGACTTGAGAGACAGACTCGTAGGTATTGTCATGCCATGGTCTGTTGGTCATCTTGGTCAGTGCAGCTGCCTCTTCTTTCTGTGAAAGATGAGAGACCTGGTGCTCATTTAGGCCCCTCTCTGAGATGGATTTGGGGCTGTGTCAGGACACACAGCTGGTTTGGGTTTAGTGGGACTAAAAGTTTCCTTTGATTTTGTTTGCTATTCCACCAAGGAATAGCAAAGTTTGTAGTTTCTTGAATATTCTGACAGCCACCTCTCAAATGTTTTTCTACACTGTTGTCTTCATGAGTGAAAGTAGCTTTTTGTAAAAAAGCAAGAGAACTGTTACTCTCCTTTAAGACTGCAAAGAAATTCTACGATGCCATGGCAGTCTGACAAACAACACCAGCAGAACCAGAACTCAGTTGTTGAGACAGTGAGTCTGTTGTGAGGCGCTGTTTCCCATCAGCCATCAGGACTTTATTCTATGCTCCAAAGAGTTAAGCCCACCCGCTACTTAAATTCCATTATTCTGAAACATTCATTCCAGCACAAAATACCAAATTCTCCAGAATTTTCCTCCAGAAATGTCCACTTAATTTTGTTATCAAATTGGAGAGTGCCTATTGTGTGGCTGAACCTAGAGCTATGACAGAAAAGAAGGTATGTTGGAAAACAGAGACTGACTCTCCACTGTATATGAGGGATGCCAAATACATCTTTTGTAATCTATTTCCCTCATAATAATAATAATAATAATAATTGCAATCAGCTGTCCATTTATAGTGGTCATTTTTGTAAGTGGAAAACATTTAAAATTTGTTCGTTCAAAAATTGGTTTTATTCTTTTAGGTCAGAAGGAAAAGATAATCACCCCTTCCAAAAGAAATTGTCCTATCCATTTCTTGATCTGCTTTTTATGTACTGTTGGCAAAACAAAAGCATGTGAAATAATTATTTCTTCTGTTAAACATCAAAACATCAGTCTCAGCTATATCATGCATATAAATTGGAGAATAGCTAATTAATCAGTCTCATCTTTTCACTCTCTGAAAAGAAATACTGTTATTTATTCCATTACCTGCTGCTTGTTTCTACAGTTTCAAGAGCCCAAATATAATGGTTCAATTTAACTAGATGTAGGTTTCTGTCTGGGCTGTTTCTGGGGTTTTTTGTGTTAATTTTCTCCCATTTCAGTGTATGTTTCTTCTGCCTGTGCTCCATATTATTATAATAAGTTAAAAAATCCAAACTATAGTGAATTATTATATTTTAAAATGTCAGTAACCTAAGCGGCTTTATTTATACCCATAGTAAGCTTCTTTTCTTTGTCTAGTTTTGCAGGGAGAAAGACCTATATTTTGTCTAGAAAAGGTTTTCAAATGCTATGCTATTCACCAGATACTTAGGGACAGTACATTTAGAACTAGAGTGGATAATGTGTATACTTTTTTATCCAGTCAGTGGTTAAGGCAGGAAGTAGTTTTGATAGTGAAAACCAGGGTTTTGTAAAATGCTTAAAGATGAAGAAGGAAGTATGATACTTCTTTCCTTGCCATTTCAGAATCCATTTGCTTTTGTATATACAGCAAGGGAGTGAGTTTCTTAAACTGAGAAATGTTTTCCTCTAGAAGCGAGGCAGCAAGAGAATCTGAATTGGTAGATTCAGCTTGTATTATTTACATCTTTTCTGCACTCAGAGGTAAAATCCTAGACCACCCATTAAAAAACAATTCATGGATGTCTTAAGGGAAGGGCCATCTAATATATGTATACCAACAACTCATTAAAGCTTGTTTGACTCTGTGTCTCACTCTGTAACTCTCAATTTGTTTACACTCTTAGTAGCAACTTTTTGTGAATTTCAGAAAATTTTGGTAGCAGATCATTATGTGTCATTAATCTTCTTCTCACTCTACTTCTTTCCCAACATGTTCTGCTACATCTTATCTAAAGTGAAGCCTAAATCTAAGCTTTACTACAGAGTGTGAGATTTATGATACCATCTTTTTCACAGCATCAAAAAGGGTATCATGTAAGAGAAAGTCTCTGCTGAAGTAGCTATCACTTTTGTAGATAAAAGGTGGGGATAATGAATTGTTAAGCACTGTACTTCTTTGAGATAAAATAAATCAGTCAAGGTCCCGTTGAAAAATTTGGGCAAAATTACATGAGTCAACCTTGATAGCACAAGCCAGTCTGTTGCTTGTACCACTAAGCCTACATATGTAACTGGAGATCTGAATTTTGTACTTTCTGCCTCTATATCAAGTCTAGTAGAATATTCTGCAATGGGATGTGAACTTTGTTTTCTACAGATGATGATTAAAAAAACCAGTACATTTTGACTCTTTCACCTTTGCCTGGGTATCTCACTCCCACTGAGTGCCAAAATACCACCACTTGTTTCTTGCTCTCTCCGAATCAATGTGTTGCTAAAGAAGTTTTATGTACTTTCATAATGTCAGATTATTTTTTTCAGTACAAGTCAGAGCTCAGAAAATATTCTTTTCACTTTCCAGGTTTGTTTCAGTATCCAGTGATGATAATAGTAGAATCTTTTTATTAGTAGGGTTTATCCCGGTTTTGGGTCTTTTCTTTTTTTACTTTTTTTAACTTCTATCTAAATTAGCCAAAACTGTCAGGTACGCAAGCAGAACCTGCTGCTAAGCAACAAAGCTGCATTACCTGGAGAATAATATTACACTGCACTGAATACTGACAGAATTGGCAAATGGTCTCAGAGGAAGAAGATCAGTCCCATTCTGTTACAAACCTGCAAATACAGATGGTAACGGGGATTAGCAGTCTAGAGGTTTTCTGGCTTAATAACTTACAGATTGTGTCTTTTTAAAACATGCATTTCAGTTGAAGTTGGGCTCATCATTGCCTATCATCTATTAAGTGTTTTGAAATCTACAGATAAGCAATTTTGAGGAACACAGGTACAATCTATCAGGCTGTGAACATCTAATTTTGTCTTTATAGCATTATGAAAATTCTTTAGACAAGCCAAACTTGTAAATGTTGCAATTTCCTAAAAGCTGAATTAAAGTCTCTTTGGTTTAGTATCTAGTAATGTGTAAGTCAAAAGTAAAGACCATTTACAGTGATAAAATTATCCAGCTATGGATAGCAGGTTATTATTCTTCAGTAGATGGAATATCACTGAAGAGGAAACCTGAAAATGTATTTTTCTGAGATTCATTCCGGTAATAGCCCATTTTATGTATTTCAATATATACTACTTTGTAACATGTCATATGCATTTTCCTCTTTAGATATGAGATTTCTTTAGCTTTGATGTTGGGCTGGATAAACCTGAAATCTGTGTCTTTGCTTTCATGAGTGCTTGTATTCTTTCAGGAACATTTTAAAATTACGGAGATTCCCCCTTACCTTTCTGCAGCCTGGTGTGTTGTGCTGGTTAATTGTTCATAATGCCCCCAAAGTAATACACATAATTTCTCCCTTAAATGTCTTGATGTGGTCTAAATATCTCTTTTTTGTCTTCACAAAAGATATAGGGACCAGCTGATTTATTTCTGCCTGGAAGAACCATTTAATGTGTTGGTTCAGTCATGATGTGAAAGGAAGACACAGAAAGTTGAAGTGGAACTGAGCATCACCAAATAACTGCACTAAATATTAAATAAATTAATAAATACTTATAGTTATTTTGCTATGTCATTTCATGCATAGTCAATGCTCAGTGAAGGATGTCTCATGCCTGTCGTGCTATGTAAGACCCAGAAACAACCAGTTCTATACCTACTTGAAAATATATAATCTCTTTTCCTGAAAAAATAAGCTTAGTGTCTTCCTACTTAGGGCATTGCACTGCTGCAGAACAATCTGTTGAGGCAGCAGGTCCATCAATCTGTCCTGCATTTGGGCAGCCCTTCACATCTGGCTGCCATGGCCAACACATGGGAATGGGCTTCCCAAACCTGCAGGCCTCGGGGCCCCAGTGCCCTCCATGCCACAAGCCACCCTAGCTGCTCCCCAGTGCAATCTGCAAAGGGACTCAGAAAATTATAACCTTCGTCACATAAATGAGTGTTGGGAAGCAGAGCAGCTCACCCAGGTGTGTTGTGTTTTTGCACATTCCTCACCGTTTTCATAAGGCTGAAATGGAGCTTTGTGCAGAAGGTGTCCTGAAAGCATCAGGCATCAGTCTGCACCTCAGTGGTGGCAGCCAAGCTGTAATTTATCTGACACGCCTTTGTGACTTTCCTCTCAATTCCAACGTAAACAGCTTTCTCACATCATTCAAATGCACAACCAGGTTATCAGTAGCTGCCACTTTTCAGCCTAGCAGCACAAAAAGGACATAAAATGCCACTTGCCCTTAACATCGTTCTTTATGTGCTTCTCTCAGCATGCCCAACAGTGAATTTCCTGGCTGCCCCTTGGCCCACTGGTGAATCAAATTGAGAAGCGTTCTGACTAGCTGAAGAGGAGCTGAGGAAGAATAATATTCATTATAAGCAGGTCATATGGCATTTAAACCTCCTCTGATCATGCAGCCAAATTTATCAGTGTACTAATTCTCCCATAGGAGTGGACACAAATTCTCCTGGTCTAAATGAACCAGCCTCGAAAGCACTGGTTTCAAAGAGTTTTAATATGAAGCTTTCCCAAATAGAACTGATTTGTGAGACTCTTTCAGTAAACAAAGTGGAGAATTATTAGTCTGCTCCCATGTCTTCAAAGAATTCTGTAACATTGGGCTCAGCAGTTCACAGGACTTTACAGACACTTTACAGGTGAGCTGAACAAAGAATCCCTTTTCAATATTGTTGATCTTCTTCAGCTGCAGTCGTTTACTGTCACAACAATTTTGTTCAGTTTGATTGAGGTAGATTTAGCTCATTCTGCACAGATGTGCTGACAAAGTATATGTATAAAAAGCCATGTGAAGTAAGAGCTCAGTTTGTCTGGTTTCAGCCGTTTTATTTAAGTGATGTCTTTACCATGTTGAGTTTAGTCCCCTCTTTAAGCAGGGCTTTGGGTGGCGGTTAACCATTTTTCCTGTCAGCTATTAAATAAGAGTCATTTCTCACCAAAAACTCATTGTTACTATCTTCATCATGAAAGCACTCCCAAAACTTGTTTTTCAACCATTTCTGCATGTAGAGCATTCTTACTGTAGAGCTCTATTGGTATTTGAACCAATTTGTTTTCCTTTGTAAGGATTTTTTACATTTCATTTTGATTTCTGACCTTTTTCAGAGATGCTGGTTTATGTTAAGATTATGATTCTGATAGATGGTGACATTTTCTAAGTTGGTGGGGTCACTAAAGGGACATTTTCTTGTAACCAATATTAATTTTTTTCTGATATTGGTCCCACAATACACTCTTCAGATGGGCATTACAGGCAGTTGCTTCCAAGCATTTCAAAACTATTGAAATCATTCTATTTTCAAAGAAATTAACGTCACAGCTTTCCAATGACAAGTTTCTAAAGATGATCATGTGAACAGTAGTGCATCCAGTAATTTATTCAGGCTATCCAACAAGATCACTTCATCCTTCTTTGTCTTTCACCAACGATTCATTATCGACAGCATGGACAGCTCTATGCAATTGGCCATCACTGTGTTAGTACCATTGTTCTGAACCACGAGCACAAAGTTTTCAGTATATTAAAATGAACACAAAACCTATTCAGGACTGCAGCCTTCTGTAACCTTGGAAACAATTATATACGTTCATTTGAGAGACAATTTATTACAGCAATGTCAAATGGTTTTGAAGAGAAAGTGAATTGCCCTGCTGCATTTGTTAAAATGTATTTGTATGACTCATCTGCTGTTGTTATCACTCAAACTATTATTAATAGTAGTAGTGCATTTAATGAACACTTCTTTTTTTGTAGCGCTGGAGAACTTCATTGAACAGAAAAGCACCAAGTCTTGGATTCTATTTAGTCTTGGGAGAGATTGTGCTGGAAGGCCCGACAGGGGCAGGTAAAGTTGTTGCTTGCTAAATAGACACTTTTCTGAGGGCTTTGTAAGAGGGCTTTGTTTAAAACACTTTCGAGAAGGCTCTAACAAGTGACTAAACGTAAAGATAAATTGGGAGTTTAATTTCCTTTTTTGTTTCAAAATGTTATTGATGAGTAATTGAATGATTTATTCTTGCAGTTAAGGGATGACTGTTGTATGTATGTTAAGAGAAGCTTTATTGATGCATTAATGTTATTGTGATTTGCTATTTGGATGTTCTCTGTTCTCCCCACAGTCCCCTTCCCCTCCTATATGGTTGCCAAGGGATGGCTTTGGTAGCTGGGAGGTACGGAGGGAGGGCTGTACCTGGGGCCCTGCATGAGGCAATTGGGAATGGGGAAAGCTTGTTGCCAGGGGTTGTGGCCTGGCAACACCTTGTCTCCAAGTTGCAAGAAAGTAGACTCCACCAACAAACAGTGAGGAAGAGTTGATTGATAGACTTTGGGAGGGGCCAGGTTACCTGATGTAACACCAGGGGTATAAAAGGCGGAGCAGCCATTTTGTAGACGAGTTTGTGGCTGCAGGGTCACCAACTCCCATCATGTTGTCCTTTTTCCTTATTCACTTACTCACTGTATTTTGTTAAGGTTTTTTAATAAACCTTTGAAATTTTTAAAAGTGAGCATTGTTTCAAAGTACAAATATTAATATTGCACAACATTGATTACACTATTCTAGAGAGCATGCTTTCAGTTTTAAACAAGGACATTAAGTTTAGCATTTCTTTAAAATGGGTGGATGTGAAAAAACACTGATCTTTTTGAGGACTGCCCTCATCTTTCAGTGTTACTGATAGTTATGTATATTCAGCAAGACATGATTATTTCATTATACAAACCGCCAAACATTTGGCACTCCTTCTTTCTGATTTAAAACAAGAGTAAAATATGTCTAGAGCTTTCCATAGCTGTAATACATCGTGTGTATCAGAGACAGAATGTCATCACACTGCTCATTAGCACATGTGGAGTCACACTCTCCTAAAATCCCAACTCTGGGGCCTCACTGTGCTGTATGACTTAACCTCCATTTCACAGCTACATATGGCTGCTGGCAAGGGACCCAGCTTTGCAGGGAACAGCAAAAGCAGCTATGTGGGAAGGCTGGGGTCTTCTAAAATACACTAAGGGTTATTTTATAGAGGTTTTGCAAACCAAGTGTGAATCTAATGAATGCTGGAAGAATGCAGTTGTCACTAGACATACCTTTTAAATGGCACAGTGGGCTTTGCCGTTGGCTCCCTCAGCATCGTGTTTCAAAAGGGGTATTTTGTGTTGTCTCCAACTAAGACAGAGTCACACAGTAAGTATGTATACAAATGCTTTTGACAAATAACTCATCTTTAATTCCTCTGGCACTTTTATTACAAAGTGTCCCTGACACTATCAGTAAACTTTTTTCAGCTTTTTTGGGATATGTCAGTTCTTCCACACAACAGCTTTGGTTTGATCTTTTTTTCACACTGGACTGAAAATAAAGTATTTTGAATATTTTCTTGCAATAGAATTGTGTCAGAACAGATGCTCTCAATTCAGAAGCCTTGATTTTTCTTCGAAAAGTTTCAAAAGATTTTTAAAACTTTTGGACTGAAAAACATTGTAGGAAAACAAAATGTTTCCACTATAGTTTTGATTTCAATGAAAAGCCATAGAACCATCTTCTATGAATTCTGCAAACCATTGAAAAGCTTTGCCTGGATAAAGAGCTCACTTCTCAGAAAGAGTTAAATCTTTGTGGCATAAATAGAAGTTCCTCTGCTAAAGATAGTGTCAAAATTCATATGGAAAGGGAAAAAAAAAACCCTATCTCAACAAGTACACAGTAAAATGAAAATAAGTTATCGCAAAGTGAGAAGATTTGGCTTAGTGATGGGATGTTTTATTTTATAGTTTGGTGTTACTCGCATCAAATATAGTTATCAATACCTAGCATCTTGTTCCTCCAAGTTTGTGGATATGAAACTGTTTTTAGCACTGGGAGTAGTATGAGACTCATAAGATTGGGAGGGCTGCCTCTGTAGCCAAGTGGAGCTTGGAGCCATTCTTTTTGGACTCACATCTTTCAGTAATGGCACTATTCATTCCTGCTGCATGTCACGGTAAATAAATGCTTTAATGTCCATGTGCTGTGTAGAAGAGACAGCAGAAGATATATTTGAAATCTGCCTTTCCATTTTAGTGTCATATACAATTACTGAAAAAGGCAACACACATGAACAACTTAAGTACTTAATGGTTTCCCCTTAAAATTGTAGCTTGATGTTAATATGTCCTGAAATATCTTTAATTTTTCATTATACCTGTGATTATGCAAATATTAAGAACACAGTTGTTGTGTATAAATATTCATCTTTGTGTATGAAGGTATTAAGGTATGTAGAGGTCAGATTCTGTACTGCAGTGAATCACAGCTGAGAAAAACAACATCGTAGCTCGATGTGTTTTTAACTGGAAATGGGCAGTGAGAGCTGCTGGGCACTGAAAGAACAGCTGGCGTGGCAGCATTTGACATCCTGTGTGTAATTGATTTTGAATGCTTGACAGATTTTTATAATGGTGCAGGGGCACTTAGACCAGCAGGTAACTGTTGGGAATAGATTGAGTGGTGGTGAGCCCATTTTCATATTACTCTTACTTGAGAATCCTTTAGACATACTTGACATCAAAGATATGTTCTCTTTTAAGTTCAAGTGCTTGTCAACCGTTACGCCCCTTTTCATCAAATTCCGGAAAAGCAGAACAACTTAAAACACCTGTATGTTATTTAATTAAATGATCATTGTTAAAGATGAAATTTCAAGTACAGTTTATATATCAAGTAGGAGTAGGAAATAAAGTATTGGCTGGGCAAACCAGCCTTTAGTTTTCATCTCCAACTTATTTTTGTTAGTAAACCCTAGGGAGAGTATCACTTGTGAAATTGGTGTCAGAATTAGATAGACCAGTCTGATAATTACAGCCAGAGAAAAGACAAGCTGTTTCTGTCTGTTTGAAGTGATGACATTTTTATTTTTTAATATGTGCTAAGTGGGCTGATCAAAGTAATTCAACAGTTCTTAGAGAGCTACTAGGTTTGTTTTCTTTTTGCGTTGCATGACTGCAAATTGTCAATTTAAAGAAAAAAATCACATCTCTAAACAGATTTGATTTTATCTGGGGTTCACCACCCAACCAGGATTTTAGAAAGGGATTAGTGGAACTGAGTGCCTTCATTCTGGGATTCTGAAATTACTACATGGTAAAAGAATTTGTATTGCAAATAGTGAACCATAATGTAGTGTCTGAAAATCAGGCTGCCTGGAGTCAAGCATGCAGACAACTGAAGATTCAAAAATGACCAGGTGCTGTGAAAATCTAGGTCATACACTTCTAAACTTTTGGTCTTCAAACTTGTAGCAAAGTTTTTTGTTCTTCAAGGATATTTTTAATTCTGTCATTTGCTGCTAGAAGTTTGGTGTTTTGTATCCAGTCCATTAATATTGGACTCTGGGTGGATGCTTGTACGTGGGACAATAAAATATCTCACATAGTGTATGGTAAATATACAAAATAACTGCTCTGGTAAATTTAATAAATTATGCCAAGCAATGTTCATAATATTTTATTAATAGCTGTGAGTTGGATCTAGAAAATTTTACAGTGGCTGGACTGACCATTCATCCAAAAGATATAGGCACTTAATTGTGTCTAAGCAGCTGTCAATTTTGTATGCCCTTAAGCTGTCCCTTTCTCACTTGGCTGATCACATCAGGTTTGGAGCCTCTGAAATGTTCAGACTTAGACCAGAAGGGAAAATTTTGCTTGTGACAAAGCTGCAATGGCTTAACCATTATGGTGCATGTCCAAATCTTAAAATATCTCTGAAAAAATATTAAGAGCTAAAGGATAAAGACAGCTGAAGCAAATTTTCATAGAAGTTTAAATATCTTTTTGCAGTGGTTTGTATAATTGTAAAGTAATTTGTTCAGTAATTTGTGCCTATTTTGCTAATAGGCACAATGCATTTCCAAACTGAGAGGACTCACATTGCTGTGCTCATTAAATTAATTTCACCAGAGATGATTTTTTTTGAACAAAACCATGAAAGGATAGTCCCCTTGAGACCACAATTTTCAAAGAAATAGAGGGTAATAGCCTTAATATTTTAGTTTACAAAGTTGATCAGATAATTTCAAGACTGGCTACCCAGATCCCTTTAGTTGTACAAACTGTCCTTCATTTACTGTTGTAAAAATGTGTAGTGTTTTATGACTGAGTAAAGCTATAATGTTGTCTCTTACTGTAATTTGCAATTATTGGAGCAGAAGAGGTAACAAAAATTAAATCAAGAGACAAAAACTTACACTAGAGTCTTGGAGATCCTGCAACAATAATTTTTCATGGCGAAGCTGGAAAATGCTATGGCTTAGCTAATAATTATAGCAAATATTACAAATAGCTTGAGCAATTATACATTTTAACCTGTTCATTAGTTTTGAGCTAATAAACAGCCACTTAAGTACTGCAGTTAATCTCATCAACTCTACTAGTATCCTCTTCCTAAGATTATTTGCATACTAGAGGCTTCTTGACTCATTTGAGGGAGCTATTTCATTGCCATTAGGTATTAATTAAAAATGTCTGACAGAAAATTGATTTAATATTTCTTTGTTACGAGAGTAGTAATGACAATGTGTTTTTTTTTAAACAGGCTATTCCCCCCATTATTTAAAAATCAATTTCTTGGTTATCAGTGTTTCCTTAAAGGGACTCTCAGGTAAAACGTTGCTATAAAATCCCCAAATCTGAATGACTTAAAGGATATTTTTAAAAGAAAATACATATTTGAGATATGCACTAATCTTCCTTAGGTTTAATAATTCCATTTCCACACACAAGAAAGTAGCTGTAGACAGCCTTGTGATTCTAGATGAGAAAGGTGTTGCTCATCTTAGGTCTTGGAGACAGTCCATAAAAAATTAGGAATAATCCACAGAAAATTAATTTAGATTAGCCTAAAATAGCATAAAATAGTATTTGTCACTTAAAAAGAATCACTAATAAGACTAAAGAATGCATTTCAAACATACATGTTACAATAAATGCACATAAACTGTAGAAGCACTTGAACTGTGTGATGTTGGCTGCAGTGTTAGTTATGTTATGTTCTATTAAAATATATAGGTTGCAGGAACTATTTTTTTCTTTTTTTTTAAGTAGGAGTGTATATGTATTTTCTTCTGTGGGTTTCTTCTTTCACTGTTTATTTTTTTTTCTTAAGGTAAGGGAAATCTTAGTCATAAAACCAAAAACTAGGACCTACTGATCCCCTGGGGTTAAAAACTGGGGAAATCCTGTGAGTGAAGGCCCTGCTGATTTCCTTAAAATGTGACAGAGTGGTAATTTAAATTATGAAGGAGGGCCAGTTCCCACTGAATGTTATCTAAGCAGAATTTAGCATAACTGTCATAGCCCATTTCATTTTCAGGAGCATTATACATCTGCTACCTCCCAAAACATAATCTTGGGAAACCAGTTTGTATCAATATTTGACTCACATATTCAAAACTTCTATCCTGTCCTAACAACTCCGAAAACTGATTTAAATATGGTGGGTTCTACCAATGTTGCACCAGTGTGTTTTGCATACTAAAAGTAAACATTGTCTAAATTCATGGCTGCAAAATTTCTCTGAAGCAAAATGTAGTGTGCTATATCCTTCCTGGAGTATTTGCTATCATCAAACAAAAAAGATGAATTTTGAAGAGCAATAGTTTCCTTCCAAGTAACCTCAGTTTCTGTGCTATAAGACTGTGCCCGTTCCTGGATACAACAGAAATAATGGATAAGATCTTCCATTCTTTTCTCAGAAACTTTTCAGTAATTAGAAGCCAGACTTTTTCTTCCATTTTTTGCCTCTTCTACATTAGTGCCGGGGGGGAAAAACGTGGTGTTAAATGTTCTGTTCCAGATTTTATCCTCATTTATGTCAAACTAAACAAATATTCCAAACACAGGCCAGAGGCATCTGTTAATTTTGCTTTTTATTACCTTGCATGGGTTATTTAATTTTTTTAATATGTAACAGAGAGGCAGTTCTCAGCTCTACACAGGCTTTAGTATTCAAACAGTTTGCATGTAAATAGTATTTTTAGCTGTATCTGTGAATACTGTTACTTTTAATTTATGTAAATAGTCTTCTGTCTAACCCTTGATCTTAGTTGGATTCTTTTGCAGTTGTTAAATGGAATTTATTGCAATTGCATCATTTTTTATATCATGGCAATGATTTCTTTCCCTCTGAAATCCCTTAAATGTTCCTTATCAGAATGGTCTTACACCACTCAGGTTTCAAAATTATTTACTTCACATGATCACAACACAGTTTGAGGAAACCTGAATTTCTGCCATGCCAGATGGTAATGGGTATTGACGGCTTTTTCAGTGAAAAAGAGAGGAAGCTTCTGAATTTCTTTTCTTCTAAAAGTCATGCCTTCCCACTCAACTTTATTCCCACCTGCCAGCAAAGACAGATTTTTCAAAAACAACTCCCTGTCTTGCATTCAAAGAAACGGCTGTATTTTAGCAAAAGTTTAGTATAATGGAAAATTCACCTCTATACTGTGTCTAAAGAGTTTTAAAACCCCTCGAAATGCTGTTGCCTGGGAAGTTTTCTGTTTTTATCGTGAACCAAGGAATTCCCCTCTGGCTGGTTTGGGATTTCAGCTGTCTGTGGACAGCTCACAGGAGGGATTGTCGGTGTAACTCATGTGGCAGCAGCTCGGCAGTGCGATTGGCTCAGATACTGGATTTATCTCAAGAGAATCATGGGCCTATTCTGCAGGGTGGTGATACTGTTGGTGCTGATTATCAAACTAAAGGACATCTGACCATCCCTGGCTGCAGATCAATTAATATAGCTTACTACTATAATGATATTTAACCTTGAACATTTGACTTATTAACATGAGTAATAGTTTAGCATAAACATCTGTAGGGACTAATTTATATTTTTTAACAATGAACTGCACCACTGTTGTAAGCAAACTTCAAGTGTAACTGTAGGATAGTTTCTATAAGTTAGTTTTCATTCAGAGGGAACAAAGAGATTTATGTTGCTTCCCAGAACGAGCTGCATAGGAAAGTGAAGCCTATTCAGGTGATAAATTAGGTGCTATATACTATGACAAGTGCTCAAAAATCCAAATACATTTGGAAGAGTATCTCTAATGATAAAATAAGACTTTTAGGGACTGAAGTCTTCAACCAATGCATGAGTTTGATGATTTTCTTTAGTGCCCAAATTTAGTCATGCTTCAGATTTTACCAAGTGTGCCAAAATCTCTCAGTAAAACAAAATCACATTAAAACAAGAATGCAAAACCCCCATCCGAAGAGGTAACAAGGAGGATGACAGTTATGGGTTTACAAATCACTGGCTTAACCCTGTTCAACACAGTCATCTCACAGCCAGACTTATCAGCATTTGTTCTTGTGTATCTTTTTTCACAAGCAGAACTCAGGGGTTAATATAGCTTCTACTTTGTAAGAGTGTAATAATGCTTTAGATAGAGTAAAGCATTTGATCAGTGAGCAATAATACTAGGTTTTTATTATCTTGTGATTATTCCATTTATTCTACTCTCATTAATTTTACTTTTTAATTGTTCATAAGTATTTTATTCAAATAAAGTTGTTAGATTAAGAAAACTGGAATGTTAACGTGAATTTTCTTATCATTGCACATTCTGTCACAGGTCATACAACCAGTTAGTTCCAGGCTATACTTAATTCATTGGGATGGGGAATTCACTCGGAATGGTGGGAGGCTAAGTAGGTGGCTGTGATTAACTCTGCACATCTACCACCAAGTAATCCAAGTGCCTGGAAATTTGTGGAGGAGTTGTCTCTGCAGTGAGCTATTGAATGGGCTTTTTGTAATCATATGTGACCATGCTGCTGTTATTAAAAGCAATGACTGTATGATCTTACTGTGGTTAAGGCCTGACTGACCTGAGTTTGGATTTTGAAGCAGTTTGTTTAAGTCTAGCTTTCTGTAATGGTGAGAGTGGATGATTTTATTTTAATGCTGAATACAAAAAGAGACATGCAGATGGATTTTCAAAATTCTCCCTGGTTTTGTGTGTTATTCTACTCAGCTGTGAAGGTGCTACATATTCTGTCTAGAACAGTCTGATAATATACACTTCTATTTCTCTTAGGAATTGAATTTTAATCAGGAAAGTAAAAATGCACTTGGGAATAAAAACTGCCAACATTCATTAGTCCTTGAATTAGGAAGTTACATAAGCCAGCAGTCTTACAACTCAGTGGGTGTACGTTAGCGTGGGTGGATCTCTGAACTTACAAAGGAGCGTCACTGGAGTCAGGTGTAGGATCAGAACAACTTTATGAATGCAATCATTCCCACTCCCAATGGCAGCCCCTTAAAATTATGTAGGATTTCCTTCCCACATCTTTTAAGTGGTGTTTAAGAAGTAATGAATTCTGTCTTAAAAAAGGGGTGGGGGGAGCGGGGAGGGAAAAAAGTGGTTGGAATCAATTATATTTGTGTAGAGAGATTTAACTCAAATGATGCTGTATGGTTGTAAATTGCATTGTAATCTTGTCAGAAATGGCTTCTGTATATATTCCTTACCCATTGCTGACAGATGGAGAAAAATTTAGAATTTCCTTTTAATGAATCTATAGCCAGATCTCCCATACTGATGAATTTGCTATCAAAAGTAGTACCTAATATGCCTGAATGTTTTCTGAGTACACTGAACTTTCATCTATTTTTGACCCCAAAAATGGAATTGAGCTGTCCATTGAATTCAGCCAGCTGTTTGCCAGCCTCTTTTGATACCGAAATGACATGAACTAATTTTTCTCTCTTAACTTTTGAAATTTGTGAGACCACAAATCCCTTAACTGAACATGACTCCCAGTGGCCAATATTTTAAATTGTGACCAGCATGAATGCCAGCTCAGTTTCTTTTCCTGTCATGAGGAACTAGCACTGGTGCAGTTGGCACCAGTGCTGGTGCAGTTGGCAATCCAGGAAGAGTGTTGATTCTTCAGGAACACTTGCAGCTTTACGTATGTGATTAAATTCTTCAATTTCTCCCAGAAGAAAGTCCTTAATTAATTAATTAATTACCATATATCTGGGGAGACTCCCAGTGCAGTCTCTACAAGAATTCCATCCCACAGTAGTCCATTAAATACTTTCTTTTAAAAGGACTTGCAGATATAGAAAGAAATGCTTGACTCCCATATAAACTGAATGGGAGACTTGTTGTTTATGTCCAGCACCTACTGTGTTTGGAATAAGAGGCTCATAGGAGTTTGAATGTGAGGATTTCTCTACTTGTTGGGGCGGACCACTCATGGGATGTGAGCAAGGACCTTTTCAACCATGCCTTTGTGCTCATTTTTTTTCCTCTGACTATAGTAGGATAATATTGCTTTCACTGCTGTTTTGACTAAATATTTCTCTGCTTGTCTGTAAACTCCTCACATGTACTACACTGTGTGGTCTCCCTTCCTCATTTGCTCTTGTTTTACCTGTGCAACCCTAATTTACTTCTAGTTCTGTTAAACCTAACATAACTAACTACTTCTTTATTTTCCTGTTCTCCACCTCTGTGATATCTAGGCAACTTAAAGTTTTCCAGCTTGGTTACAATAAAAATATGCTTCATCTCACCTAGGTTTCTCTCCACTGCTCCTTCTTCCTGTCTGGTACCATTTCCATTATGATGGGAAAGGTAAGTTTAAAAAAAAAAGGAAATCAGATTTAGTGACAAAAATTAGGATCACTGTGCTTGCTGTCAGTGTCTGCAGAGCTATTTCTGTAAGGCTCAGAGGCGATGCTCTGTTCACACAGCACTGTTTGTGCTGAATTCTTCTCTGTAGAATACGGTACTAGTTTTTCTCACAACAAGCTTTACTGCTGCATTAATTCTTGGAATAACCGTCCTTTTCAGTGTATCCGTTTCTCTCCCACCTTCAAGACTACTAAAATGAATTTCTTCCATTATCATCCTTTGTTGTACCTTTCTTGGTTTAGAACAGACAAGTTTTGCAGTTAAGGACTCTCTCTTGAGTCAGTCATCAAACCAGTGGTGTTACACCACTAGTGACTGTTCTTTCTCCCCTCCAGAACCTGATTTCCTAACCCTAGTAAGGGGGCTGCCATGTGATAATAAAGTTTCTTATATTTATTTTTCTAATCACTAAGATTCAGGTGAAGGTTTCTCAGTACATGATGAGCCTTTGACACCTGGAGACCTTTGAAGACTCCCATCATCAAAGAAGATCTAGAATGAAATATTAGTAATATATATCAAAAATACTAATGAAAAGGTTTTTGTGATCTTCTACATTAAAATTGGTTTCAAGGGAAATTCTGAAAAATAGAGCATGCTTTTTTAAAAAATGAAATTACTTTGTCCTAAGAATTTCTACTTTTAGGCATGTAATAAAAGCAGGATAATGTTGTGTGAAAAATGTAAAAATATGTAGATTTTTCATGTCTAGATCATAGTATTATTTTATAAGGAATTATTATAAGCCTTCAAAATTAATATCCTATCCAGCCATTGAAGGCAAATTAAATGCAAATGAAACTCCTCCAATGAACACATAATGCTTACTACACTGAGGTTTCAAAACACATTTGTGATGCTGAGTAGAAAAAAAATCAAACTTACATTGAATGTACTCTGCAAATGCAAATGTCATCATCCATTTCTTTTTATGCTTTTCTGGTTTGTGCTCTTTGTTTTGCAAATATGGTAATTGTAATGCAGTTGTATTAAAATTGGAAGAAGTCATTGAAATTCACCCAGCAAACAACCAGTTCTTCCAAAGTTATTTGGTTCAAAAGTGTAAAATGGATTTTGAATTTTTATGTCAGCAGTTTTAAAGCTTATCATGTTACATTCTACTATGTCACGATTGAGATCAGAAATACTGAGGTGTTAGTATGAAACTACAAAAAACCCAAAAAGCATGTTTTAATCTCTGATTTATTTTTTTTTTAATGAAAGGCCATCTGATGACATTTGTTTTGGCAAGACAAATATTTTAATTCATATACTGAGTCCTTTACTTAAACTTTGAATGGTATACCTTCCTTCCAGTATTTTAATTTCAAGAGTTACCTTAACATATCAATTTCTCTGTACAAGTCCTATAAGAAATAACTTTTTAACCCTAACAGGATTACCCTTTTGTGCCTTCATGCATTTTAGATTTCCATTTATTCATATGCAGTGACTGTGCTGGGAAGAGCTCTCTGTTGTTTGCTACACCACCACTGACCACAGGACTCTGTGATACAAACTCAGGGAGTTTGAGAATCTTTCTCCAATACCTTGTTAAATTTTCAGCACTAACTTTTCTTAGATGTCATTATAGATGACTTCCAGCACTGCTAAATCTGTCATGTACTGCATATCTTCATCTGCAGTGCTCTGCTTTCCTGGGGAGTTCACAAGATCTTCCTTAAATGAAAGTCTTGCCCAGCACAGCAAGGCCATCAGTGCCAGGGTAAAGCACAGAGCCACTGGTTGTGTTAGCCTGTTCCCAAACTTGGCAAATAAGGAGATAAGCAGCTCAACTGCCAGCTCCCTGTCCTGCACAATAATAGTTATTGGCTACCCAACATGATAATGTGAAACTGCCATGGTCTCATCCACACTGGGCACCAAAAAGGACTGAGGTAGGCTGACCTTGGCTGGATGCTAGGGCCTCACCAAGCTGCTCTATCACTCCTCCTTCTCAGCTGGACAGAGGAGACAAAATTAGATGGGAGATAACTCAGGAGATAAAGCAGGTTACTAAAGCAAAAATAAACCCCCAAAGAAGATTTAATTTTCTGCTTCTCATNGGCAGGTTACTAAAGCAAAAGGTTATGTGCACACAAGCAAAGGAAAATAAAACCCCAAAGATTTAATTTTCTGCTTCTCATTAGCAGGTGCTGTCTGGACAGTTCCCAGGAAGCAGGACTTCAGCTCTCATCGCGGTGGCTCCAGAAGGGCAGTATTGTAAACAAAGAATGCCCCCACTTCCAACTCCTTTTAGCTTTTGTGTCTGAGCTGATGATGTATGGTCTGTAAAATCCCACTGGTCAATGTGGGTCTACTGTCCTATTAGCATCCCCTCCCAGCTGGCTGGGTCTTGCCAACTCCCAGCCTACTGCCTCAGGCTGGAATGTTGAGAGACAATGCTGATGCTGTGCCAGTCCTGCTCAGCAGTAGCCAAAACTCTGGGGTGTTATCAACACCTTTCCAGCTCCTAATGCAGAACACAGCACCGGCTGCTTGGGGGAAACAAACCCCAGCTCAGCCAGGCCCAATTTAACTGTTCATCTGGGGTTCACAGCTTAGGAAGATGATGAGGACCATTAAGAGAGGGAAAGCTGAATTTCTCTAAATGACTTAAACAGGCTTTATTCTGCTATGGCTTGTGTGGAAGATGATGGATCAGAATAGTGGTGTGACGGGTATGTGGCCTGTAGTATTGTGCATATATCCTTACCTTTGTCAAATGCAGAAATAAATAAATAAATAAATAAAGATTGGGGAAAAGCCCAAGTCCCACAGTATTCACAGGTCATATGAGTTGGTAGGCATGTGGTGTGCAAAGCTTGAATAGAAGGCATCAGAAAACTGACCAGCAAGAAAGGTGATTATTACATACCTTAACAAGGAGCACAAGGAAAAAAGCTTTGTTACACACACAATATCTGGTGAACAAGAAAGGTGGAGCAACTTTATGGAACTGATTGTCAGGGAAAAAAGTAAATGCTAAAGAATATTATGGGAAATTAAAGTTACACCCTGTGGTGACAGAGATGTTCAGTCAAAGATAAATACCCGTGTGTTTTCATTTTGCAGCATAGCAGCAAAATCTGTTTTGATCTCTTTTGCCTTGTTGAATGTTTCAACTGACTCTGTGTGCATTGTCTTTATATCCTGTAGGATGCAGGTTAAGATTCTGCATGCTGTTTGTCAAATTTTAAGCAGTGTTCTAGGAGGCTTATCATCTTTGTTTAACTACAGCTGTGTTACAGTGTGTGTTTGAGAGTCTGACTGAATATTACAAGGCTACATGCAAAGCAGATCTCTGCTGATGTGGCCTTTGATTAGTAGAGAAATGGAAAATAGAAGTTTTGGGGCTCCAGTGGTTTCATATTTATTATCAGAGACAATTAATAAAGGGAGATTGTCTCCTTGCTGTAGACAGGTACCCAGCAGCAAGTTTTGGGAGCCACGCAAGCCATATCTGAGGACCTGGAATGTAACTGATCACTTGGAAAGAAAACCAAAATTTTTGAGTTTGTGGAAATCTCTTTTATCATTTGGAGAGGATCTTAGAATTACTGCCATTCTTAGCTGGAAGGAGGTATTTCTGTTTGTATGTATATCAGCCAGTGTTCAAACCTCAATATAAACAGAAATGTAGTTTTGACACTTTCTTGTAGTGTTTTAGTTATGTGCTTCACTTTGCTTTAGCTACTGGCAGTTCAAGGTGCTAAATCTTAATTCCTCAGGTGGTTGCTTCAACTAAATCTGTAACCCTGATCACAAAGAGGATACAAATGCCCCTTAATATCTATGATACTGGGGCATGTATGCTTTATAAAAGGTAGCTATAGAATAGAAATATTGAATGCCACAGTTATTAGCAGTTTAATCATATCTCTGACCATGAAGCAAAATGTGAACAGATGTGTCTGGTCTCTCAGCTGATACAAAATAGTGTAGTTATCTGAATCAGTAGAGTTATGCTGACTTGACCCAGAAGGATTTGAGAGGAAATCTGTAGAAGCTGATGTGATTTTTGATCCATATTGGTCAATCTATTGAAAACACATTTTTTAAAATTTGTTAATGGAGGAATAGTTGCCCTGTGACACAGATTACAGCAACCGCCAAAACTGTTTATGAGCGAGGTGGTTCCAGGTGTTACATACACAGTTGTGCTTAAAAGTTTGCATTTGCTTTCATAACAAATTCTGTGATCCAGTGTGCAGCCTGAGCAACATCCATAAGTAAATCCCTGCCAGGCAGAGCAGGTGATGACTGTAAACCAGGCAAGAGGTGTGCAAGCTCCATGCCTGAGGAGATGAGCACTTGGCGTTGGCAGGGCAGTGTTTGCACGGCCTCAGGCTGATGGTCTTCAGAAATTCAAGTAAGGCCCTTGGCTGTTTGCTTTTGGTGATCTCTTCACCTCTTGGCTCTAAGTTCCTTACACTCCTGTTTATGTACATGTCTCTTTCTTAATGAGGCTGTGCATGTGAGGCTTATAAAAATACATTCCAGTTATATGAATTCTGAAAACTAAATACAGTGTGTATGGGATGGAATCACTGAAATATATAACTGCTGCAGGTAGAAGGTGAGGGGTGTTTTTGAGTCACTTTGGTAAATCAATTTTCCAGTGGGGTGGGTCATAATCTGTCAATGATTTTTCTGTCTATAGGGGTGTTTTCATTCCATTGAGATAGAAACATGAGGGCACTTCAGTGAAAGGTTTACTACATAGCTTTCCTCACAATCTTTTTTAGTGGATATATGAAGGGCTACAGCTGATTGAAAATAAATTTGTGTATAGAGAGAAATAATGAGATTTTTTAAAAATCCAGTATCAACAGGAAGAGTGAAAACCTTTCAGTTTTGTCTATTCTTAACTTTATTGTACTGCTTCAAAATCTGCTTTTAAGAATGAAATGATATAAAATGTTTTAGGTTAAATAGGTAGTTGGAATTAATTTCAACGATATTCTTTTTAAGGTCTACCTAAACCTATAATCTTTTCTTAGGTTTTTTTCAGTTAATCAATACTTTATTAATTTTTACCACTCTAAACCTGAAAGTCAAGCAGCATTTAAGATCCCTAAATAGCAAAAGGTGTGGACCTGGCTTTGTTGTCCAGTTTTGCAGATATGCTGACATTTATGAAACCGTCAAGCTTTGATCATATTGGATAATCCAATTTAAAGATGCTGAGAGTTTTTGTTTAACCTTCAGCTTGAGATAACTGGTGGTGGTGGTTTCAGAGAGAGGGAGTGATAGCATATTCGGGAGAAATACCACACGCCAGCATTTGCAACTATTACCATTTAAATAGCCTGTGTCAACCTAAACAATACACAAGGGTTTGGATGACATTTTTGTGGGAATTTGATTCCAAGGATCTTTACGGCATGATAAGTACATGATCCAAAATGACATATTATGGAGTTTTCTGGACTGGAGTGAACACAGATCTCAAGCAAAGGATGATAGGCAAAACTGCATCCCAAACTGCACAGAAGGAGCAAGAAATTACAAATAGATGGAAAGCACTTTAAACAATTTCTTCCACCATGTACAGGACTGTATTGTGACATTCATCAGAGGAATCTCATCTTCCCAAGCTGCTTCCAATTTCCTGAAGCCTATTTGAATAGGTCCACTTCTATTAAGACCAAATTTAAGGGACAGGTAGGGTTTTCATTCTGCCTAAACCGGGACATTGTGTCAGTACTGCTGAGAGAATATCTCTAAAAATCCTTGATCTGTAAATATCATTCATTTGTTTACAGGTACGCACCTAAATAACTCATTAAGGATAGTGTTTAGGAAGAATTTTCAGGACAGAGGATTAGGGAAAATTGTAGGTTTTGGCTTTATTTCTTTTATTTCATAAAAACCTCAATAGCGTAGATACCCTTTTTATGAGAACCTGAAGAAATATTCATGTTATAAATAAAGAAAAGTCTGAAAAAAATAAGATCCAGGGGCTCTGAGAGTTATAATCTTGCACTTGAAATGTTAGGCAGGGATGAAGAAGGCTTGGAGGCTGCTCCTGCAGTGCAGGGCTGCAGAGAGCTGCAAGCACAGGGCTGGAGGAGTGCCGGTGCCCACCAGAGCCAAGCAGGGGCGAGTCGAGAGGGAAAATGCAACTTTGGGTATCAGAATCTGCTGTCTAGGTTGATTTTTAGAATACCAAGTGTGTGATAAATTATAGCTTAGCTCTCAATTGTGTAAGTGTGACACTTTCATAATAAACACAGGCTGCCTGGGTTCATCTGAAAACAATCTTACATGTTTGGTTCATTTTATTCATGGGGACAGTTTCTATGTCATCTGCTGAGTGGGTTTGGTGCTTTTCCCCTTTTTTTCCAAAACTAGCTCTGACTGCTTGCAAGGAAAGAAGAAAACAGACACCAAGAGGAACTGAAATTGTTCATTGTGGGAAGTGTGCCTAAAAAAATTGTCTTAAAGCTTTGAATATTTTATTTTTGTTACAAAATTGATTTCAAAGAATTAGGAACAGATCTTTTATCTGTATTCTTTATCTGCAAAGTATTTTTTTTTAATTCTTTGCTTAAAAAGATTTGCTCTCTTTCAATAAATGGATAAAAAGGGGTTGGTCAATACTCACCTTTAAGATATACAGTTTTTGTTTTACTTAGTGCCATGATGTGTGGCACAAAGCAGGATGGACATTTTAACAGTGACCTTGCCTTTGTGATACCATAGGAGAAATACTGTGCATGGCAGTATTGGCATTTTTCCTGGCAATTGCATGGCAATGCATGGCAATTTTAATGTCTGTGGATATACTCTGAAGTGACCTATCCTGGGGGACCTCTCTGGTTTAGTTTTGTGCCTTTTTTTTTTTTTTTGATATTATCTATGAGAGAGAGAGAGATGTATATGTGTATACATATGTACAGGAATGCACACTGTGTCTCTGTGTCAGCATTTATGTGGCCATGAGAGCTGTGGAGATGCTTGTTCCCACTGCAGCTACTTCCTATAAACTGATTAAAATTTTAAAAGCTCATTGTAATATCAGGCCTGTTTGTGATCATCTTGTATGAGACATGTTCAGAAAAAGAGGTAACATTTAAAAATGACATTCGACATTACTGACGATGTAAATGATGCAACCCCATCAGTTTTGAATCAATTTGGATTTAATCATCATTTATAATTAATTTAATTTCCTCTTAAACTCTGCCTCCAGCATCTCCTAGGTGTTTAGGCTGCAGAAAGGTAAAATGCATAGATGTATATTGCTGCCTAATAAATCTCTTTCATGTTTTCCACTTGCAGAGACAGGGTAGTCTGACCTTGGAAAAGGGCTATAATCCAGTCTCTTTATAGAGATGAGGAAGCAGCTTTGACAAGCAGAAGTTAAACCCTAGATGGTCCAGGACTATCTAGCCATTGCTTAATCTTCTTAATATGGTAAGACAAATCCCATTCTTCATTTTTATATTAACATATTTCAATTTTATTGCAGTTTTTAACTCTTAAGCAGAGCTGTAGAAGCTTGGATAGAAATGCCAGACAAGCATACATGTTCAAAAGAAAAAGAGCTCCTCAGCTGAGCAAGCTCACAAGTTTCAAAAAGCTTATTTTAAATGGCTGTGAGTGAGGAAAAATTAGGGCATTGAGCAAGCCAACGTAAGTACTGCAGAGATAATAAAATAAGGACTGTAAAGTGAGAATTAATTACTATTAATAATAACATACATTTATTCTGGGTAGGGCTTGCTGTCAAGACAGGACTCCTAAGTGGCCACAGAGGTTAGAACTGGCCACTTCTCATTGTTACCTGCATCATCAGCTAGTTTCCCATTTTTTGGAAGCAGGATATGATTATCCCCAGCTGTTTCTGAGAAGGAACATCTAATGTCAGCCTTAATCTCTGTGAGGTGACTGCTTGTTATTGCAGTCTGCACAGAGACTGACCAGAAAGATTCCACTTTGAAAACTGTGTCTGGAAATGAAGCTCTCTCCTTTTCCACGTCTCTTTTTCATTCTTCTCTCCCAAATTAGTATAATGGGAATTATTCGGTGTTTGCAGAAATTGTCTGCCACTGAGCAGCCAAAGAGTTGAGTGGTGGTTGAAGTTGGCCAGATTAATTTAAGATAATATTTTCAACAATGCATACCTTTTTTTTAAGAATAATTGAATTAAATATTAACTATTTTATGGTGAACTTGAAAAAAATTAACTCCCTTTGCAAACATAGGGACAGAGAGTTTGGATATTAAAATCTGTGATTTGAGCTACAGAGTGATTCTGGTATGCCAGTGGTTTGGTTGCTAGAATTAAATTATATGATATTCTCTAGGAAATTTGTTTACTTATGGGTTAATTTCTTATAAAATATATTTTTCTTTGATAAAACAAATAAAAATTACTAATAACAAGAAAAATCCAGTATTTGTAAATATGTCTAAAAATTCACAGAATTAGTGATAAATCATGAACAATTCAAACCAAATTGATTTCGCTGAAGTGAGTTGTTCTGAAAACATTTCCCATGGTTCACTAGCTCTCACATTTAAAGTCTTATGCAGAATAAAATCTCTAGAAGGTGTGAAAGATTTGCAATCCTAGTCAAGACACCCTGAACCAAACTTTGTACCTTTGATGTAAGGGTGTTACTGATATTCTGAAATCTGAATTTTGAAGGGAGGATTTTAAATCTGGCTTTTCAGATGATGGTTTTATTCAGCAGGCTTGTAAATAACCTTGGAAAGAGCTGATTAGGTATGAGATACAGGCTGTTGATTGATTAAATTTGTTTGAATGCTCAAAAGCAAAGCTGATTCTAAACAGGTAAAACATGTTTTTTATGAAGCTGAATGGCAGATGAAATTCAATTTTGGTAAATGGAAAGGAACTAATGTATTTAAATATGCATTTTGATTCAGTAGTTACTATTCAGGAGGGAGATATTGGCATTATTATGATTAGTTCAATAAAACTGTCACCTCAGCACCAGCTAAAGAGGAAAATACAGTTCTATAAAACATCCTGGGAAAAAATAAGATATAATGAATGCAATCCTTTTGAAATCTAGGTTGCATTGTTATCTGGAATATTAAGACAAGAGCACTAAAAGTTCCCAGAGGAACTAGAAGGCTACAAAGAACAATAGTAGACAGAAGGGTTTTTGTTAAGGACCATTTAAAGTGCTTTATAATTTCTCCTTGGAAAAGAGAAGACTGGGATTGTGGTAAAGGTCTAATAACTGACAAATAGTGTAGGAAAGGTAGCATTTTTATTTCTCCTGGTAATTTAAGGATGATGGTGTACTGAATAAAATAATCATGCAACAGGTTTAAAACCAACAAATGGAAATATTTTCTTCACAAATGGGTAATTAAATGGTGGAATTCCCTGTCAGAGGGTATGGGGGAGATATGAAATGGGAATAGGCTCAAATAGGATTTGATTACTTTGTGCTGTAATGAATAGGTGTAATTTTATGGGGTTTAAAGAAAATGCAGTCTTCAGATATAATTCCTCCCTCTCCTTTTAGACAAAATATCCTGCTGGAGGGACATGCCATTCTGTATTTTTCCTGGTTTCTTATAGTATTTTCCAACTGTGGACCCTTTTTTAAACAAGATATGGCTGTTCTTATGATCTTCAGATATTTGGTAACGGGATTAATTTTATCAATATTAACAATTTCTCTATGAAGTGATATTAAATGCTTGCAAATGTTTACACTTTAATCTTGTGAAGTGCCCCTGCAGGACATCCCCTGTTGTGCTGGGAGAGCTCCCCAGCAGCCCGTGTGCTTGCCCAGGGTGCTCATGCACAGGAGCTTTGCTGCACACTCAGGATTTTTGGCAGTCATGGATGATGATAAGGACAAAAGTGTTGGTGCAAATTTCGGGACATGGATTTTCTGCTCTCTGGTTGCTGTTGGGTTTGGTCAGAGGGTTTCTTTCTGATAATGGAGCTGCATCAGCTGGTGTCTTGAACTTAGGGCTAACCATTTGATCTGTATGGAAATCAAACCCAAAGAGCCAGTGACATGGGGCTTCTCTCTTCCTGTCTGGGGCCTTGTACCCTTTTCTGCATTCTGTTACCAAGTTGCAGATCAGTCCTCAAACAGGTGCTGGCATAGACCCTGTTATGTTCACCCATGTTTTTTCCTTACCTGTGAAGAATCAGTGTAAATGAGTTTGCAATATATTTGCTGCTAGCAATTTTGGTGTGGCGTGTAACTTGTTTCATAATTTTGCTTATCAATTCCAGGACCAAGTGATTATTATAAGATTTTTATTTTTTCATTCTTTGGTTTTGTGATCCATAATATAAGTTCTAATTATTTATGATGAATCATACAAGTTTGTGGATGTGTGTCAGGTTTCTCTGTTCGCAGGATTCTTTTTTGTATCAAAAAGTGTCTCAGGGAACGGAAGAAAATAAGCTAAGTAAGAAATAAGGTAAAAAAACCAAAAAAAAGAAGGGGAAAAAATCAATGGAATTTTTAAATAGCCCATGTGAGAAAAGATATTGTCAGCAAATTCTAGAAAGTTATTTTGCATACAGAATGAGCGAGAAATATATTTCTGAAATACAGGATGCACTCTTAATTCCCTTAAGCCTCTCCTTTCTACTTTGGCCTAAATTTGACATTGCTGGCATGTCTTCCCTATAGCAAAGTTCATGGATGCGAAACCAGAATGGTGCAGCTGGTTCCTGGCTAGTTTTTTGCTAAGGGGAAATCTTAATTAAAGCTTACTTCATTATGTGCTACCATGTCCTTGGAAGGGGGTGTGATGTTGCAGAGAATATTCCATGTCAAGGACAGCTTCAGAGAACACTGGTAAGGGAATACAAGTTATCTGGAGAATGAAGTGTTTTTAAAATAGATAATGATATGCAGAGTTGAAGTTTGGAAAACTTGGCCTTTGCTTTGGGTTTGCAATGCTTTGGGCATTCTGCCTGTAACTGTACACACACATAGCCTGGAATTTCTGCCAGTCACCTGCCACTTGGTGTGGCAGCATCCAGACATGCTTCTTGCCAAGTCCCACAGGACTCCTCGTTGCTCTGTGTTCAAAGATTTAAACCAGATTAAAAAGCATCCATGAGAACCAGAGCACAAAAAGGGCCCTTAAATATCTGTGAAGCATCACTGGCCTCTCACAAGCCTCAGCACTCCTTGGCACCATACAAATGGTGCAGGTGCCAGTGGATATCAGCAGAGGGTGAGAACAGGATGGTGACCTGTGCTTCTGAGAGCTTCTGGAGGACACTCCAGCTCTGCTGATATCCTAAACAAAATGTTACATTCATTCAAAAGTAGTTTTGTTGCAATATTGTAATTGCAGGATTTCAAGCTGGACTTATTCTGCTTGAAATTTATATGTAATTTTAATTTTCCCCATGGGGAAAAAAAAAATGTTGATTGAACCATTCCCTCACATAGAATCCTGAAACTGCATTTTTTAGTAATTTGTTTAACAGAAAATTGCTTGGTTTAATATCTGGGAATTTGGGATTAATATCCTTGGCTAAAGTTGTCTCTTTATCCAAAATTTTTTGACTCTTTCAACATTGACTCAGATATGTTGACAAAAATGAAGAAACAGTGCTTTTAAGCTTCTGCATTCACAAGTGATATAAGAGTAAGAGAACACCCTTTTCATAACAAAATTATGGAGGTGAAGAAAAAAATCCTTCATATTTTGATAAAGAAACCTTAAAAATTATTCACTCCTGAACAGATTTAACTTACAGTATTTGTATGAGCACAAATGCTTGGCTGATCCATTCTTTTTAGTGGATACACAGCAGACACAGAACGTCCAGTTTCCTTTAAAGGAACAACTAGGTGAAGAGATAATTTCATTGTGTTCATATATTCTTCCAGAAACTGTTACCTTATGCTGAGAAACAAGCGAGTATAGCCAAATACATAAACCAATGATGCTTTTTTGTGTGGTGTTTATTAATGGGATCTGCTGGAATACTTTACTTCTCTTTTACAAATAGGAAACATGCAGTAATTCTCAGAAATATTTCAGTAGCTGTTCTGTAGCTCAGTGAAATGAGACCTGCAGTGGTTTAATCTGTTTTTTAATTAATATGTCTATATCTCTGTAAAAACAAATCTAGTGGGATCTTGCTGACACTATTAACTCTTGTGAGATTATGCTACATATCAGTAAACTCAAACAGAATTAAAAGGAGATAATAGTCAATTTTTTTCAGCTAATTTTGAATTCTCAAAATTATTTCTCCATTTAGCTGTGCATTAAAATAGCTTTCCCTTTTCTTCTTGAAAATATTTAAGAATGTGTGTTTCTTCAGATAAAAATACTTTTGGCTGCATTTAGCTTATTCTCAGTATTTCCAAGGTCAGACCAATAGCAACATTCAAGGGCTCAATATTCAGATTCTGATCTGGGCCTCAACAATGTAAACCTATGCTGAGATATGTCATTTCAGTGGTCTCACTTTGATGGTATTTTTGAGAGCAGAATGTGACTTTAATTATTACATAGAACACAGCTTTGTATGTCAAAAAACCCAGAGAAAAATTGACAAGCTCAACCTACTTTAGAACCATCATTTAAGCCAAAATTCATTAAAATGGAATTCCACAGAAGACATCCTATTGGCACTTCAGGTACAGACAGTAACTGAAAAATGCTTTTATATACAGATTCACACCAACAGCTTTCTGTTCAGCAGGTGACTTTCTGCATTAAAAGGTTTGTAGAAGTGGAGATTGTAATAGGATGAACAACCTTGATAAAATGCTTTGATTCTTATCTTTGAAATTTTTCCCCATTACATTTGCCTTAGCTGGTGCTGCTTGCAGTTAAGGGGATGTCAATGCTCCCATTGTAAACTTCTTTCATGGGGCTTTATGACTTCATGGTAAAAAATAGCTTTTGTCTGAAATACAGCAGATTTTTTTTCATAATTCTTTGTTCAGTTAAACCGCGAATGTTAACTTGAAAAAACACATTTGTTGTAAATGAAAGGGCAATCTTCAGCTCAGTAATATCACCTCAGATTAATAAAAATGACAGTATTTTAAAAATCCAATTTTGTTTTCACAGTTAAGGTTGTTTGTTTGATTACCTCTTTTGCATTGCACTTTGTTTAGACAGGGAAATGGATGAAGTTAGTTTCAGTGGGCTGATAATCATTCTCACTCTCAGGTTGTTAGTACCACAATATTTAAGATGCAATAGCTGCAAGGTAAGTTTGATGAAAACAACTGCATATATTGGAATTTTCTGAGAAGTTCTAATGTTACATCCATCCATTTTTGGTTGCATTTATGTGTTGCAATCCAGCAGCGTTCGCCCGCTCAGCTCTGATTTCTGCCCTCTTTCCTGTGAGTCAGGCTGCAGAGAGCCTGGCTGTCGACGATGCTGTCTGGAGCTCTTCCTTTCCTCTGATTCTGAGGGCACCTTTTCACAAACAGGAGCTGGAAGATGAATGAGCCAGGAAGTCAGAGGGCTGAGCTCCCTTCCCTGCCCTCCTTGTCTCGTCTCCTTACAAGGGAGCAGGCTTTGCCCTTCCTTTTTTCTTGACTTGTGACAATGCACCTGACTTGTTTGTTGAGTTCTCCTGGCCTTTGGGTTTATGCTCTGAGCAGTGTCTTCGCTGTTGTGTAGCTTAGCAAAAATACGTTGTAGTGGAAATGTCAGTCAGTTCTGCCACTGTGGTCTCAGTGCTGTAACAAATAACCTCCTGGGCAGAGTTCTGTGTTAATGGGTTTTGTTAGGGGAGCTACCAGAGAATGGTGGTGCTTCCTTTTAAATCTTGGTGTTTGGAAAGTGCTTTTGTTATTGTATGGAGGGCTACCAGGCTCTCAAGGCTTTTTCTTTTGCACTTTAAGAAATTGGGAATAGACAAGTCAGGGGAGCAGAAGCAGCTGGGAGCTCAGAGGGCAGTCACTGCAGTTCTCTTGTGGGACAGGCGAGCCTTTGGAGGAGTTGGCTCTTCCAGTGAATGCTGGGATGCTGGTGAGTTTTTCCCTCCTTCATCAGAACATGGCAGAATCAAGGTCTGTGCTTACTCTTGCATTAGTACCCTGCAGCTCAGATCTTCAATGTCCCATGAGCTCATCATTTGTCATTATCTTCTGATTTATGCAAGGTCCGTACCATGAGATACAGGAATGAGCAGCTAAATACTTAGTAACTTGTATACTTAGTAAATTACTAAGAATATCATTCTTGATTATGCTGTTTTCTCTGTGTTTACAATATGGAATTAACTCCTCCATAAACATTATACTCATTCACCTGGAATGATTTCAGTAGATTTAGCAAATACTTTTCTCTGTTGGGGAAGGCTCTATCAAAGGGTAGCAGTGACAGTGTGAGGAGAAACCTTCAAGAACTTGCAGAGACAGCATAGATTGTCACTGCTATCTTTGGGAAACGGGAGCCTTTAGATTTGACTGTAAAAGCGCTTTTAAACATGAAAATCTTTTAAGAGATTTTTCAAAATGCCTATCTCAATTCATTGATAAGTACCTTCATTTGAGATTTGTAGGCTGAATATATTGTTTTTGTAATTCAGAACACTAGGCAAATTTATTTTGTTTTGTCTTAGGAAATATTAGAACAAATCAAAAGTGATATGAAAGCTTTAACTAGAAAAAAAATTAGATTTGTGATGCAAATGAGTTTATGAAAATGATCCACTTGCAGCAGAGGAATAATGGAGCCAGAATATTGGAAAGTAAAGATAATAGCATATCTGGGATCTCATTGTTCAAGAACTGCCTATAAATATAGTGCATTATTACTCAAACATTACCAGGTTATCTCCACATTGCTCAAATTTATGCAAAACACTTTTCAGTATCTTTGGAAAAATGATGTGAGAGTATCTGGCTATTTTAAATTTTGGTTGGTCACTGTTGCCACGTACAATGCAGATGGAAAAAATAAGAGTTGCATTGCTAGAATCAAGTAACATTATTATCTAAAAATGAGCTTGAGACAGGATTTCTTTGTTTTTTATTCCCTTCAAATATTCTGTAATTAATCAGAAAATTCAATTCAACTGTGAAATGAAACAAGTGAAGGGACAAATCTCCTTCGTGTAACCTTGTCGGTCCCCAACACCCCAGTGACCTCTTGCTATTGCTGAAGTGAAAGCTGTTCTGTGTTTACAAACCACGCTCCTTCCAGCAGCATGTGGAAGGAAAGGTTGAAGTGTGTAGGGCCCTACATGCCAAGCACACTCAGGAAGTGTTGTGACAGTAGCCAAGAGTGAGAGTCTCAAAGCAAAGGGGTTGTGTCTATTACTCCAAATAACGAGAAACAGCAGGGGCACTATCCCTCTTCCAATGGCTGTTTGAAGAAAATTAATTTATGGTAGAGGCTGAGGTGCTCAAACACACAGATAAAATCAATGACTTCCCTTCCTGAAGTCATTGTCGTAAATTTCTCTGTTGAGCCAGTGTGATGATGGTGGTACAATTGTCTCCAACCAATGACAACCTCCTTCAGCAGAGAAAGTGTATTTTAATTTTCAATGCTCCTCTGCATGGTCATTTTCTCTATAGAAGTGTTGACCAGAACTATGCTCAATAAGCTTTTGTCTCATCTGGTTGGGTGGGGTTTTTTTTCTTTTTTTTTTTTTTTGTTGTTTTTTTGTTTTGTTTTGTTTTGTTTTGTTTTTGGGGTTGTTTGTTTGTTTGAAGTGTTTGGGTTTTCTTTTTGGATTTTTAAAGAATACTGTAAGTTTTGCTTATCTTTTTGGAGAGAGGCTGTGTTCGGAGAGACAGGGTGCTGCAAATGAAGCCTCTCCTCATCCATCAGTGAAGAGTGGCTGAGCAGCCACGTGGTTCCAGCCTTTTCTGTTTGCCAGGTTTTCCATGTCTGCTGCAGACAGCTCTGCTCACTGTGCTTTTGTGCTTGGTGTGGGCCATTGTCACAGGCTAGGTTTGGATTTAATGATGGCAGATGGCACTTACCAGTTAACAGAATTTATTTTTCTGGTTTTTTGTTCTTTTTCAGTATAGTATTATATGGCAAGGACACTTGTTCTTTGCAGAAAAGATTAGGTGACTTCTTCATCTTTTGTGAGGCTGAAACTGCAGATATTTTGGGCTGTGTATGTAAGCCTGTATTCTTTAGGGAATAAAATACAGGAATCTGTAAAAACTCCAGCTAATGAGCAGTACATTCATTGGCAAGTTATTGTCCTTTCCCCTTGGTTTATTCTTAGTCTACAAAACTTAGTTTAGAGTACAAACAGAAAAGAACAGATTCCCATGACTCTCTTGCCCCCTCTCCATACTTTTCTGTGATACAGAAGGTTTAGCTCTGAATGCACTTGTCCCTCTTTCAAAATAAATTATCATCTACTTTTTCAGCAGGGAAGGCATCATAGATTGTGTGTGAGTTTCTTTTGATAATTTTGCTGTAGCCTGTGTGAGAAGAGGGGTTTTTAGGTGAGTCGGGGTTGCCCAGTTCCTGAAGGCTTGGTGGTGTCAACCATCAGTAATGTCAACACTTATTTCATCTCTAGTGAATGCATTCACATTCTTCTCCTGTTTCTGGTTTCCAGGGTCTTAATGATCCTGAAACAATTTGAAGAAGTCAGAGTTTTCTTTTTCAACCATAAAGAGAATAAACAGTAAAGGTAATCTATTAGAGTGAGAGAATGCCTTGGTCCATCAGGTGGAAGTGTTATAGCAGTGTGGACTTTTTGCAATAGAAGGTGACTGTAGCATCCTCCTCCTGCTTGATTACCTCTGCCTGACCTCCAGCTAACTCTGTTTTAATTATTATCTCCTCACCTCACCAGAACTCTTCCACTTCAGCAAATATTTACAAATATATTGGTCTTTCTGCAGTATATCAATTAGACTATACTGGAAGTTATTTTATCTATAGAAGCAGTATAACAGAAAGTTGAGCAGCCATGGGGGTGGAAAGTACTGGCTTCTTAATCCATTTTAATTTTAGCTTTCCTCCTCAGGCTGCATGCTATTGTAATGCTGGTGGGTTTGTTTTTTTCCTGTTGGTGCCATTATTGTTGCATTGTTGTTTGTTTTGAGTTGGGTTTTTTGAACCCATCCCTGTGCTGCCCTATATGCTGCACATTGTGACTCACATTATCATCTGATAATGAGGGCTGACTTAAATCCACTTTCAAGTGAACATTCCAGGAAACAAAACAGCTCACAAAGTTGAGGAATTCTGTTTATAGTTACTCTTTTATTTTTCCTCATGAAAAATAAAAATTTTACACTAAGTAGTTTTTTAGACTGTATTTTTAATAAGAGAAGGCAAAGTTGTTATTTTTTTTTGGGGGGGGGTTGTTTGTATGTTGATTGTTTTTTTTG